>LUCH01000883.1:0-10943 GCA_013368495.1 Paragonimus heterotremus | reverse complement strand
CAAGTCTTAAATTATATATTACAAAATTGTTTAGTTGAAAGTGATATATATTATACTTATCAGTCAGCTAGTTGAAATCCTCTCACAGATGCTTTGGGAAATATAGCTTTATTGTGGTTTTATAGACAGAAATTCGATGGGTCAAATGTCATCGTAATAGACAATTATCATTTCAATGTTTTCTGTGCACCATGTCAATTGACAAACCTTTGCTGCTTTTTGGAACTCGACTGCTCTGCACAATAATCTCGCTTCACAATGCTGCTGGCAGCGTTCTTCTTGAAGATCCAATATTGTAGCAATGGTAGAAAAGACCTTCGTATTCGGCGAATGCTTCCACTCGAAATGTCTTGTGTAGCATAGGTTGTACATAATGTGTTTGTTTCCTGCAGGTCGGCATTTACTAGTTTGCGAATGCGCCCATGTTGTTACAGTTGCCAGTAAACAACAGTAGACTGCGATCATCGTTCTACTTGTGAAACGTCACGCCATATTCATCTTACTTATTTGGCAGAGCAAATGAAAGCCGCTTGTATTAAGCGAGTCCGAGATGTCTGTCTCATCCACAAAATGTTTGTGTTAAACAACGTGAGCAACAGAATAAGAGACTACGTGCTTTTCAGCCAATGGACGGACAGTATAAAGACCTGAATGTTCGTGTGCATTTCACGAGTTACAATGAACAATGACGCAAGGGAACACAATATCACGTAGTGGACGCGTGAAAACTGTCAGCATAGATAACCAGATCAAAACTACGTGGAACCAGTGATGAGAGTATATTTTATAGAGTGAAGGTTGCAGGATGTCTAGTCAATTATCTATATTGCCGACTGTACTCCTACGCTGTATCTACATGGCAATCAGCTACACAACGTAAGGCCTCTTCTATTACAGTTGGTTTGTTCCCCGAAATGCGATTTCAATGAAGCTATGAGTTAAATTTTTTGTTTAGAGAGACGATCAAATAGCACCACTGTCATTCAGTCTCACATCAATCCACGTGAAATATTTCAAGACAATCAGCACCTCTACGTGGTATTCGCACAGATTGGCTTCCGTGGGAATAATATCGGATGCAATCTCTTGGAAAACACTTTCAACGGCTGTAAAATATACGACAAGATATCTTCACAATACACCATATCCGTCTAGCTCTAATCATTTTTGGTTTCAGGCTTCGTTGACTACCCAACACTGACTGGATTATTACGATGACCACCCCATCATACCCAGCGCAAACGATCCGGGAATGTGAGACACGATAGATAAATCATCATGAACCAATCCCAACACATGAAGTTTCGCTTAAACTAAGGGAATGGTGGAGTGTGGACGACGATCAAAATGTTTATGATCTGAGCATATGGCGTTAATGGCCGTCGAATACACAGGTTTACAAGCTTAGGTTAAGTTCTATTAAACCAAAGGGTCACGTAGGAGATGGGCTGGGAAACGTTTCAGTAAATCGTTTTACGAAACGCTGTTCCGTGTGGTTATTATTGATGTAGGATTCGTGAAGTCAGTTGGTCAATTTCATGAAAATGTATACAAAATATACTTGTGCACCATTGATCGCCCTCACTAACGGCAATGCAGTAGTAAGGCATAACTACCATGGAGCTGTTGAACAAACAAATAATTTAAGTCAGGTCAGCTCAAGTCATGTAGTTGCATTTTACACGTTAGAAGGTGAATATTCAACAATTACGCAATCATATATTTAGCGTATAAATATACTATTGGATTATTTGGTCAGATTTACGGGAAATTCGAATGCAAATTTGCCGGGATTAATAAGAAAGCATCTAATTGAAGGATAACGGGCGAAACGTATGCATGGATACACGCATCCGAAAATTCCAACTAAAACCGACCTGTGCATGTGGATATTTATTTGGAATGGTCAGACTGAGTAGGGTGGCCGGAATAATACAAACTTTTGGGTAGAAAACGAATTGAAAGCTCCAAATTGTTAACACAGATGGAGGTAATGATACTATATAAAGCAGTGCTGCTACGGTTAGACGAATGTTTTATTGGCCCAGAAAAAACTTAAAGACCACTGGTTAGAAGACTGAGAAAAGTCACAGGACAATAGTATAGCCGGATGGGGTTACACACATATTCACAAAATTGAGGTTCAAGGTTTGTTGAGGGTGATGAGAAATTTGATGTGAACTATGGAACGTGGGTCTTTTAACTAGAGAAGAAACACTATCAGCATCAAGAAACCGTGTTGTGTTGGGGCTTCACGTGACACCTAAAAACCTAACCGGTTCGCAACTGGGAAGAAATTTGATTTTGATTTGTGTTTTGAAGAAAGCGACAAAAGTTTGACGAATTCCTTCCTTTTGGAGTAATCATCTGGACTCGAACCATGCTGTTGTGCGTGCCCGTTTTGTTTTATCATTTGCCCAGAGGACCTACGCTCCTAAATGCAAGGTGCTTAACTGGCATTCGGGCGATGAGGGTGTAAAGAATGCTTGCCAGAAGGCGTTGGTGGAGAAGTTGCCCAATTCGAGTGGGATGAAGGATCCTAATGAACACTGAGAACAAGTCGCCAAAGCTATGAAAGCTTACTGTAAACAGGTATGTTCCAAAGGAGCTGTTCAGTTTCGACAGAACTGGATTTCCGTCACGTCGATAAACCTCATGAACAAGCGTCGCTCGATCCCACCTGGTTCTGAAAATGATGACGACCATCGAGAACTTAAACACAAACTGACTGAAAGCTTGCGCAAAGACCGTGAACAATCGCAAGAGATAGAAAAAGCCCTTTTATCTGGGAATAGCACAAGGCTTTTCTCCCAGATCCATGGTTATACTGGCCGTCGAATCGGTGTAAGTGAAACCATATGTGAAAAAGTTGGTTCACTTATCACCACTCAAGCGCGCCGACTTGATAGATGGGCTGAACATTTTGAAGAACAGTTCAGCTGGCTTCAACCGGATCATGTGGACGACGGGACCCGATTGGTAAGTTGTTGCATTCCAGACTGTCCTCCGACTGAATCAGATATGGTCCTGGAGCTTAAGTTATTGTCAAGGATGGTGGCGAGATGTTAATATCAGAACTGACAACATTCCTCCCGACGATCTCGGAGACTGAAGAAGTACCTCGTGACTGGTGCCTATCAATAATCGTTCCTCTTTTCAAAATGGGAACCCAAAGTCTACGTGACAACCACAGAGGCATCAGTTTGGTGTCTATTGCGTCCAAGTTACTCACTGGCCTCATTTTACGTCGGCTTACTAAGCCCAGAGAAAGCCAGATTGGTGAAGAACAGGCAGGATTTCGATCCGGTCGAGGGTGCATTGATCATATTTTTATCTTGAGACGGGTCTCGGAACATCGGCACTGTTACAGACGGCCGACAGTCGTGATCTTTTTGGACCTAAAGGCTGCTTTCGATTCAGTTGCTCGTAACGTTCTCTGGAGCTGTCTCCTTCGCAAGGGAGTACCAGAGAAATACGTGAGTCTGAAGAAATCACTGTATGCTCACTCTACAAGCAAGGTGATAGTTTATGGACAACTGTCTCGGGCGTTCATCACTTCCAGTGGTGTTCGCCAGGGGTGTCCGGTTTCCCCCTTCCTGTTCAATTTTGTCATGGACGATATTCTGGAGGGTGCACTTCGCGAATCCAGTGGGCTTGGTGTTGAATTTCTTCCTTGCGCTAGATTGACTGATCTTGAGTACGCGGGCGACATTGTCTTACTTAGTCCCTCTGCCGAAGATATGCAGACCATGCTGAACAGGTTGAGCGACTGAGCTGGTTTGTATGGAATGCGCTTTGCATCTTCAGATTGCAAAGTGTTGCTCCAAGATTGGGGCATTTCCACTTCTACTTTCTTCATTGAAGGTAATCCGGTTGAGACTGTGAACAGTAATATTGCTGACGAGATATCGGCGAGGATAGCAAAGGCACGAGTACGAGTTGCTTTTGCCAAACTGCGTCATCTGTGGCGGCGAAAAGATGTCCGGTTGTCGCTGAAAAGAAAGGTGTATAATGCCTGTGTGCGTTCCATTTTGCTCTGTGGTTTGGAAACTTGACCTGTTCACAAGGAAGATATCAACAGGATTGCTGTGTTTGACCATCGTTGTCTCCGCCAATTGGCCTATATTAAGTGGACTGATCGCGTGTTCAATGCGGCACTTCGATGTCACATATTCCGGAACGCTCGAGAGGCGCAATCAATTGGTCAACTAATTACGTTGCACAGCTTGAGATGGTTGGGTCATGTTCTCCGTATGCCAGCTGAGCGTTTACCGTACCGAGCATTATATACTGAGACCACCAACAATTGGGTAAAACCGCGTGGTCGTCAAGCAACAACGTGGTCACGAAATATGAAGACCTTGACTGCTGCATTGAACAAAGTGGGTAGATGTCACCTGCCTGGATGGGGTCCTCGTGATCACTCAAACCACTGATTTGAGACGCTATCCGAGATGGCGATGTGTCGTAGTCAATGGCGTACCTGCATTCACACCATCTCTAGTCATTCCGCCCGGTTTTTATTAATTTTCAAAATTCTTATTAGCGTTTTCTTTTAGGATATTCCACGTCACTGTTGAGGTGAGCAGCGGCCCGAGCCACAGTATCTTTTGGTCAGGCTCATGGTTGCTATGATGATGATGATGATGATGAAAACTATGTATGATTGAACGTAGATGTATGGTTGTCAAATGTTTGGTTGCTAATCAGATATGCTCGCGGTGTTCATCATGATTTCAACTAACTTCTTTATGTGATTTCTTTCGATTTCCTTCTGTTATGATGGTACTGGTTTGCTCGACTACTATTCATTAAATTCGCTACAATAAAATGTCTGCAAATGAACAGAAAAAGTTTATACACTAAAGGGTACCAAATCTTCAGTGAACGCGTTCCAGTCGGGTGTCCGAAAACGCGGAAAAGCATCACTGTCAGGTAGAACAGACTGTTTGGACCGGCATATTTCGGAAGGGGTCAATTTAGGGTGTACAATGAAGACTTGCTTATTCACCTTCTGTTGAACCACATACAATATGAAAAGGAGTTTGTTAAAACGAGCCATCCTTATACCTCTCTTATATAAATTTTCCTCCCTCAATCAGCATAGTTTCCTTCCCGATAGGTCATGCCTATTCAGTAAGTTAATCTTCATGGATGGCCTGACAGAGGCTAAAGTTAATGGCCACATATCCAACACTGTTTTTGATTTTACAACAGCGTTTGCAGGTAACCCACACGGCTGAGTTTTTTATGGGGTTTAGTGAAGTATTCTGCTCTGGAGCTCCTCAAGGTTCTTATTGGATTGTCGTCTTGATCACACGCTCAACCGTTTGACTGAAAACCGAAAAATAGGGAACGCGACAACACCGTTTATTGGAACAGCGAGTCAAAATTAAGCCACAGAGGCTCTAAATTTATAGGACGAAAATATTACTGTAGACGGCAGTCGGACACAGAACAAATTAAATGAAACGTTCATATATACCTATCAGGGTGTCAGAGCAGATAACTTTACAGGGGCATCAGAAAGCAGCGCGAGAAAACACATTCCGGATAACGCACTGGCGTTCAGCCGCACGGTTGCAATCTGACTGGGTAAGTGAAATCATACCACCGTCCATGACCATATCATCAGAACTTGGCCAGCTGACCGACATGTCATAATTAGTTCTGGCTGTTTCGTTAGAAGATGCACCTCCTAAAATATCCCAGCTTGTTTCTTCCTCTTGTCAAATATATACTGATGACATTCTCGAATTTGTTTTCTGTTGGAGTTCACTCCTAAACGACAGCAAATGTGCACGTAAGTTGCACTGAAAAGGCACTGGTAACTTGTTGTTCAGTACGTACAATGCAGTATATTTCTCAGCACTGGGTTTTACAGAGTCCTGGGGATTTAGCAATCGTCCAAGTTATTCCATTAAGTTCACTAGGTGCCCACTAGACCTGGATTTGAAGCTCTTGAGTAATAGATGAACACTTTTCCTGCCTGCTTTCAAAAGTCTTAAGGGGTTTACCCAAAGCCATTGCTCAAACGAGCCAATCAAATCGTATATACCGCCGTGTAGAAAAACAAACTCTTCACTGAAAGTGACTGACCAGTAGCCATCAAAATGGCCACTTGCTTGCAGAATTTCTCTCTTCAAGTCTTTTGTTGGGATTCGTTACCTCTGTCCAAATTAATTCCGCACATTCCAGTGTGACTCGATCTTGACAAGCCATTACTTTAGCCTAGTATTTGTGCAGTAGTTCATCACTTCATTGGATGCTGTTGAACAAAGAGGTAAAAATGGAAATCTCCACAATCTCCAGCCTTTTGTAGGCAACAGTTCTTGTATTACAGAGCTATCAGTAACTGTAAAACCTTCCATCGGACGTTATTAACTGCTGTTCCAGGGACCATTTCAAAGTGTTACTAAATCTCCACCTATCTAAGATATTGCTAGATGGTTAGGTTTCTGTAGTCGTGGCGTCTGGTTTCCTCTGCAAAATGCACGCCCAACCTAGTTTCCTATGGCTATTTTTGAGGGTATTTGAAACCCGTTGAATTTCAACGTGGAAAAATCGAACCCGCGTACGAATGGCTGGAGTCCATAATAGTGTGTATTTGTGTGGTTAGGGGGTAATTATGAATTTGTGCCACATTAGTGTCGATGATGTAATAGTGAACACAGCTGACTCACGGAAACAAATACCGAAATTCCCATTCCAGTTTCGACAAAACTTGCTGTAATCCTGGCCTTTATCAGGAGTGGACCACGTGTTTATTACGTCTTTCTTAAAAGAGGTCAGCTGATATTCTGCCTGAATATGTGGGCTGTAACCACATTTAGCCCGTTTTCTTGTTACATGTAGATAAAATTGAACAGTGCGCTGATGTATTCTCCAATGCCTATTCACTTATCGCTGTCGAATATCTTGACACTAACTGAAAACTAGTTTCGGTCATGCCAGAGACCATCAATGGTGCATCCCTTCGCCAAGGCCAGGAATTGAACTCCAGCCATGCCTTAATGCAGCAACCGTGAAAGCCACTGACCTCACCATGAACTCACATTAGACGCAAACGTTCAGCTATCTTTGTTTATGCGTACTGATCATCAATTGGAATTAGTGTGTCTCCTCCACAGGTGACTGAACAATCTCAGCTTTATTTGCAGGCAAAGGGAGATGAGTGTCTGAGTTTGATCTTTCGACCGAGCCAATATAGGGCCATTGTAACAGTAGTAAACACGGTCCCGATGAAAGCGTGGTGAAGGTTCTAGTTTCGGTCGTGACTGGAATATGCACTGCTTTCAAGCTCACACAAGTGCAAAAGTCGAGTCTTTTCGAAATGGGCTTACCGGCAAGTTTGTGGGGATGCAACAGTCGAGATCATTTGTGCGTGATATCCAACTTGTATCAAACAAAGTCCGCAATGCTCACCAGTAAATCTGTGAACTTGGTAACATGTGCTGCTTCTGGTCCAGCGTGTGTGCATGCTAGGTAGACTTGACAGGAGATCTCATCAGCGTACCTCCCTGTAGGAATATTACTACTTCGTTTACGTTATGCTCCATATTGACTGCCACATATCGTGAAGAGATTAAGTTGAAAAATATAAGCGGGCAGTTATTGTGATAGGTGTATATTATTTGTTATCGAATGTACAAGCATAGTGTACAGCGTGCTAATACGGATTATTTATTACCCTCATGGCTAGCCAGCGAGTTAAGGCCAAATGAATTCGAGATTGTCTAGTTCGAAACATATTCACATGCCGCCCAATGGTTTTCTAGACCTAATTTCGTATTATCCCATTGGTTGCAACGTTGACAAGAAGTGGTTGGTTTGTAGGAATCCGGTTTGAATGTTTTTGTGACAAGTGTCTGAAATGTACCAGGCTTTTGTTCGAGTAATTAAGTTGCCGTCACTATTCGAATCCGGTTGCGCACTTACTATCTCAGTAATGGAGCTTAGAAGTCGAAAATACAACACCTTCCTGATGTTTGTCCATGTAATTTTTTGCACACTGTATTCAGTGAAATACGTACTCATTACCCATTGATATGGCTGAATGATTGATAATGACCAAATACGTGAACACCAACAAATCAAATACTTTCAATGAAAAACAAAAATTATACATAACTCCCTCTTCACAAGCTTTCTTCATGGGACTGATGATCGAGCAGATAAGATAACTGACTCTAAGTGCCAGCTCGTTCTGAAATTCAGTTTATTTCAACGTGTAAATTCCAGGCCCAAGCAAGACCGGTAAAATGAGCGTCGGTCTCTGGGCTGCCATCTTGTAACACCAGCAGAGCGGTGACCATCCACCGCTTTTCTAAATAATCCATAACGTTTTGCCTGATATCTTCCGACAAGTGTCGGGTTCCTACTACAGTATGCATTTTTATTTGTTCGATCTTGGTAATGCGTTTCTGAATAGCAAGTACTTCGAGCGTTTGCAGAAAGCATTTTGTTCCCACAAAAGCAAAAGTTGCAAACTAGTTGCCGAAATCGCATTGCATTACAAGCATAAGGCCATTTTGAGTTTCCCAACGTTTGCGGTCGTTCGTTGCAAATTCTGCGTTTGAAATAACCCAGAAGTAAAATCCGGTGGAGTAATGTCTGGTGACCGTCAAGGGCATTTCACTAGCCCATTGCGACCGATCTTTCGTCATCCAAGTGTTTTATTCAGATATCTTCATACAACTGGTGCGTAGTGTGTTGTTGCACCATTCTGTTGAAGCAAGACGCAGACTAGCAATCCCAGTGGTTCTAGCGATGGTACAATGTCCCGTTACAACACTTGCAGATAGGAGTGCCCTAGTCTGTAAATGGTAATGCGAACAGGAGTTTTACCTACAGCGTTGTAAGCAAAAATAAACGCCTGATAATCCGTGTTCCAACCAGTCCCACTCAAACCGTCAGTTTATGTCCTTGTCGAATTGGAGCAAAATTGACACAGGTTGGTGACGTAACCAATACCAGGTTTCTTCTCACATCCATTCAGAAAAAATAATACAGGTGCATACTCCGGGAATGATTGGTCCAGATCAGTTTCTGTTCCTTTACTTCAGATGGCTCCAGCCTTACTTGCCGTTCGTATGTTTCAGACGATACGCCCGCGCTTGAAAATTTGTCTCAAAGGCGTAAATTTTTGGACAGATTCGATGATCTTGTTTTATTATATTAGCAAAGCTGTTACAAGTTTGTCGCAGATGAACTGCCATACATCCTTGCCATCTCTGACCCACAACGGTGAAGGAATTTGCAATCGTCTGATAATTCCGCAGTTGAAGCATCACGCGGTGTGAGAAGCGCACAGAATGCGCACGAGTGGTTGCGTAGTCCACAGACTTTCAGGCAATCCCGGGATTTATGAACCAGTAGAACCCGTAGAACCTGAAAAAGGCGTTGAGTTAAAACAACTGCATTAAGATTGGACGGTGTGAGCACATCTGATGAATTACTATCAATTGTTTCGAGTATTCTGGATGACAAAAACGTTTAAAGCCATCGCTTGTTTGAGTCAGTTTGAGTCTTACTGGATTTTAATGAATAACAATCCACAGAAGGGCACAATGAAGGTAGGCTGTTTGATACCAGCTGAACTACAATCAGCTGAGAAAGGTGTTGTGCAGGTAGAAGCCTTTTGTCGGAATACGCAGACCTTGTTTAATTCGTGTCCTCGTGGAAAGTGCGAGACAGTGAGTGGTATCTGTCCTTGTAAATTACGTCAAGTTGTAATTGGTTTTCTCCTCCAAATAGGTTGGGGATTGTCTGCTCCAACTCCGGAATTCGACTCAAAATTTCACCTTATTGCCAAAATATACCTCTTGACAGATATTGCTATCCATCATTTTCTTTTGAAGGAAAGGTATGTTGAGAAGACTCATGTGCTCGCATTGGTTTTTCAACGGTTTCGGATTCTACATGGTTCAGCGTCGGTTGAAAGTGCCACAGACTCATTCGTCTTTTGCCAACGCTGTAGTGTGGTTGTTGGCAGGTAGTTGATGGCGCCAATTTCTTTTGTGAGAACACAACCCGGTCAATATCCCTTCTCATACGTCGGTTAGGACTATTTCCACCTGATCGAAGTGAAGAGAGGTCGAACAGTTGAGGAGATATAGTTACACATTTACGTGCTTGAAATTTAGGGCAGTCCACCTGCAGGTTGCATAGACTGTAAATACCGACTTTCTTCTCATGCTACTGATTCGATTTATTGAAAGAAGAGGAAGACCAATGGGTTTTTTCGGAAAGCAGTTCAACGTATATGTCTTTTAGCATAAAGCTCAAACGTTGGAGTAAAACGCTGGACCAGAATGAGGTGAACGATAGGCTACTAGTAAGAGATATCACGTGACACTTCAACCCATCGTATAATAGTCGCAGGAGGGGCATATGATCGGCTGAGGGGATACACTCGACGAACTCTGAACGCAGTTTGCGTAGAGCAGACACTTGACGATGAGATTCTGTTGAGGTTATTGGTTGATATGAAACGAATCCTTAATAATCGCTCGTTCATAATGTTGGTGTCTAGTGATATTGACTTTGCTTCCTTGTCGCCGAATGAATTCTTACGTTTTAGAGGTAATAAAGGACTAAATTTTGAGAAAAACCCTCATCAAAAGATACATTACACGGTGTATCAATGTCATTCACAGAGTGTGAATAGTCGTGCAAAGTTTTAGCGGTTAGTGTGTCTCACGGTTGCGAATCTGTTGGAAAATTCTCCCCAAAATTTTCAGATGTCTAAATCCATTATTTTAACTCTTCGTATATAAATCCCCCCAGTTTTGCAATGTGACCGTATCACTCACTCGTACGTATTGTTTTACTTGTTTGGAGGTCATTGTGTTTCCTTCTAGCTTTGATTTGGCGTGCATCACCAGAGGCGAACTTTTGCTGTCCTGTTCGCATTACTAACCGGACTTGTGAAGTATTTTTCT
>LUCH01000882.1:95299-159313 GCA_013368495.1 Paragonimus heterotremus | reverse complement strand
TTTCGATGATTTCAATTTCTGCATCAGCTACCAAGCCACTGAAATGATTGATTGCAGGAAAATAATTTTCCCTAACACGACAACTCGTTAACTCACGTTCTACGGCTAGCATTCATGGTACTACACAGACCACATGAAACGTTCGACATGTTTTCTTGTCTAGACGAGGAAAGGTTCGTCTTAACATCCCAAGATAAGCGGACCTCTTGTCTACGGCCATCTTGTGATGAGGAGTGATAGATAAATAAAATGGCATCCGGATGTCTGGCTGACTTTTCACGCTGGTCTTTGTGATGTTTACTCTTCCGGGCGCGTAACGAATCACAAGTCTATTGCCACGGTCACTATCGAGTGATACGGGTACACACTTTTTTTCCAGGGCACTTTCAAAGTAATTAAAGCCACGCATGGGTGGGAGTTGTGAGAATCATGCACAGGTCGCTTTGCGTATGGCACGAGGCAGCCAGGGACTAAAAGTCGCATCAACCAAACACATGGATGGCTGGTTAAAATGTACAATACGCTTCACGGTTTCAGGTGAGCTCAAAGTAAGCCGGTCATGTTCAATCAACCTCTTCAGTCGATCGTCAGTGCTAATTACTACATGGTTAACTTCCGCACATTGGCGATTGTGATGGTACACGACTGTATTTATTGTACTGAATCCTTCGTCCTTTACATCCTGTATGTACTAGATTTTCATTACATCTACGACGGTGACCTTAACACACTGCATGCTGTTCAAAACTCCCCCATTCTGCTAAGAAGAGATAAGGCATTCGAGTGCAAGCACCTGAAGGGGATACTGACGAAGCATCTTTCTCGCGCGTCCACTTTCGGTTGCTTAGATAAGAATGCATACCTTGTGAAAAGCCGAACGATCCTTACAAGTCTGTTGCTTATATCGTCGCCTTCAGATAGGGCGGTACGTTAAATTATCGCTGATACGAAGTAGTCTTCCAGGATATTTCATCTGGCGTGGCAGTGGAATATCATCATTCATATCAGAGTTCAATCGACTTGGTAGCATAGCTTCCACACTAATTCATATTTATGATGGCCTGTAAACGTCTCGTGGTTTTTCACGTTGCGGAATGACTCGCATTACCTGAATGAAATGGGGACAGCCAGGATCAACGGACATCATAACGGGCTCCGCCTGGACAAATATACGGCGGCTAATAAAATTGAATAGGATATAAACCAATGGGCCTCAGGAAGGCATGGAGAAATTTACAAAAATTCAGCGCGCAGACGCAAAATTATGCGCGGATAAATTTCAGTTGGACCTAGCAAAAATAAGTAGAATAGAGCCGTGCTGAAATCGATCGAACGAACAAGTTTTTCAAAGCTTCAACGTCGACTTTTTTCTACTTATGTTTGCAGTTTGAGGAACAATTTGTTTGGTCCACTTATTGGATGACCTTGAAAGTGGTGTCGTACTTGGCACTTATTCGTTCCCCTCACCATATTCCGTGTCAATAACGCAGACTCACGGGGTTTTCGAAGCTCCCGGAATGAGTTTGCCTGAAATGCAGTGCAAGTGATGATTCTGGATGCTTGCAATCCGTAAACCAGTTAAAGAAATATTGGTTATAATTCTTTACATCCTCGTTGCGACCTACGGTGATCCAATCAGTTTATTCTCATTCGAAAAGGAGAACTATCACATGCTTTGGCATGACGAACGAAAAATAATTTTGTCATCTGGGTAACGTTTATGAATATCTGTATATTTTATGTTTAGAGAGCATCTTCTTGTAGTATCGGTGCAAAACACATCGCGAGTATTTCGAGTTTTGGAATGGCCCACTACAACCTTTGGCTATGCAACTAGCCAAGAAAAGCGGAATTCACCCTTTGTCTCTGCAATAGAAGTTTACCATGATGTCTACGAAGTTTGTGGATTTATTGGCGTATATATACATTGTCATTTGTACATAAACACCAACGGCTCCTGGACCTGGTTAGCAACTACGCAATCTTCTATTCCAAATGACCCAAGCAATTACATGTACGAATATCATGGTGAGTTGACGAGGCTGATCGTACTTCAAATTTTGTACGAGCTCGTAAGTCACTGGTTCCGAAATGAAGCGACCAAAATTGTTTTTGATTGTGCATATATGAAGACCATAGGATGGACACAAAACGTAATTTACTACGGGTATCGTTAGGTGAAGATAAGTTTTATGGTTCGTCATGTGATTTAGGTCATTATATCAACAACGTCTTATAAGACGTTGTGGGAACTATAGTTTCCACGCTCCCACAAACCACGAACCGCTTCTGATGAGTAATTTTTACCCAGCCTCACGGGAGTAACTTTTTGCTGAATCTATACTAAAAATGAAATTAGGATAACCTATAATCGAAGTCTGCGCAAAATGCAACACGATGAAAATAAGTCCATTACTTTATTACACTCATTGCTATGAACGTAAATACTCGTGCGTTCCGCATAGACCTGAACGGAGCCTGAAACTTGCCAGAACCAAGTAATTGTTTCACTTTTATTTCACGTACAAAGTTTGACATAACAATCCATCTTACTTTGGTTCAAGGGATTATTCAAATCATTGTCCAGGTATCATTGTATAATGATTGTATAGTGCTTGATAACAGCTGGAATTTGCCGGCCACTATTCGTTTGCTGGGAGTAGATTACGGCACTCTTAAGGAAAATCACTACATTACGGCTGACTCAACTAATGACGTAAGGATAGCGGAAATGCCAATTGCTTCTACATATTTGGTGCATGAAAAGTTGTCCGATTTATCACTGAAATGTCTGGCATGTATTGTAGGGACAAAAAAGTTTCAGACATGATATTCAGGATAAACTGCAGTCAGGTCAGTGCTCAAAGCAGTAGTCTTGCTTATAAACAATTATTCACGAAAGAATTAGTAAAACATTAGCAGAACAAAATTAGAGACTGACACCAACAGAAAGGCTAACTGTGTTTAAATAAAATAGAGCCACTTGTACAGTGGGGGAAAGACTTACCTAAGCTACTCTGGATATCGTGTATTACAACTTTTAACACGTAGACAGTGTTCGATGTTTGAAACAAATGACATTGTGGGCAATTTCCAACATTTGAGATAGGGGGCGAAGGTAAGCCCAGAAGTTGGAAGAGTAAGTGGCGTGTAGTTAATTCAATACTTATCGGGAATTTCAATTAACAATACAAGAAGTCATTGCGTAAAAACACTTCATTATTACTGTGATGCCATGCTGTGGTGAAATTGTTTGCTGTCATAAAATTAAAGATAACTGCAACAAACAAACCATATTTGGAGATAAATTATGAGGGAGATAAGAGAAAACTTTCTGCACCACTGGTTTTTTCCAGATGGCATTTTTACAGCAAATTTTTTCACTACAATGAAGAAATGAATTTGCACATTCAGAAATGTAATGAGTCAAGTTTATAAGGTGATGCATCATTTTACATTATCGGCAAGTAACAGTTTATCGAACTAAAAAACGGCATAGGCCTTATTTATATTATTCCAGTTGTTATTGAAGGATGATTGAGAGTGATGAGCTGTGTCATCTGAATTCCAAAAGAATCAACAATGCTACTTGGTCAGATATGATGTGACAACTCACTTTAGTGTTCTTTCATATTGTTTACAAAATGTTGCTTATAATTATAACTCAGTAATCAGAACAACAGATTTCTAGTACAGTGCAAAAAACACTCACTGTTGCGCCTTTATCACCTGACTGACCACATTTTTCCACGTTACTGTGTTGCGAGCAATGGGACTGATAACAAAAGTAACCAGTTGTCAAAAATACTTCATATAAAAGATCATGACTATCTTGCGCTTGTTAGAGGCTTACATGATGTTTAAACTGGTGAGTTGTCAGTGCATGGAGGTCCATAGTTAACTCTGCGCTAACCAGTAAAAGTGAAGTGATTGCCATATGCATATAAAATCCAGATGATACATAAAACAATAAACGTAGCACAGACGTTGACGTTGCTTTCTTGTGAGCTAGATTATTGGCTTTTCATTATTACCACCTCTCATAACTGGTGTTGATATTGTAAAGAAGAGGCTATTTTAGTGAAAAGTATAACTAAAAATCATCAAAGTATATACATTAAACCGAACCTATCCGTTTAAGCGGGTTGTATAAGTAATGGTTGATATGTACAAAGCAGTCGTCTTGATTGAGTTTGACTGTTCACACACTGTTAGGTAGTTATGAAATACCTCTTCAAATAAAAACACGTACTTATATATAAAACAGAAAGCACAAAATTTTGATCCATTGGTAAGTAAACAGGGCCGCCATTTCCAAAAGAGTGTTACATTGAAAAGGGCCGCAATATTACATATGATAGACACTAAAACAAGTTTTTGAGATATTGACTAATTTGGCCTAATTGGTGTACTCGCCGAATTAGATGAAAAATAAAATAATATTACAGTGAATTGATACAAAAGACTACCAACTGGTTACCAACGAAATAGCTTTGTTTCCGATTGCTGTATTTAGATAGATGTTGCAAAAGCTATGTAAAGTCTGGTTAGTGCATTTATGTAAGGGATAGTATGCAGTTAGTCGAAAATGTGTAATTCGAATATGGAAAAATGTAAATTGCTTATCAAAAATTATAATCTAGAGGTGGCCTGAATCTACAGAAGCCACGTTTTACGCAAACGCATTGCGTGGTGTAATATAACCTAGTACATGATGTATAATACATTTTGCATCTTCCAACAAACTTATCTTGCTCTTGGTAAAGAAACTCTTAGTTTGAGACCCACATTACCAGACATAAATACAGTGTTTGAGAGGATCACTGGCTTTAGCTAGACTACTTATTTCAAAGGTGGAAGTTATAAAGTATGAAGCCAATTCTTTAACAAAGCATCATGAGGAAATTGAGGGTAAACACCCTAATTCTTGTAGCTTAGTCACCCTTTGTTGTATATAATGAAGTTTTGCCGAATTTAATTGAGCATTTATACTTTACTCCTGTGTGGCACCTCAGTCGAGTGTTGTACGTAAGTTATACAGCACAACGTATTTCTGTTAGTCAGTAGCAACTTGGTAAAACTATGTATATCTAAGAAAAACAGCGTTGGAGGAAACTGCCCAAGCCAACCTAAATCATTAATTTATTCGGATGAAGCCGGTTGAGTTGGATTCAGAAGATTTTAGCTTACGATATGCTAGTTGGATTTGCATTACTTCACAGCTTTTGACAAATGCATCTGGGGCGTTCGCTTGTGGGCTACAACTGCTACACTAATCATGCGGTCTTCTAATGTGAACATTAACCATTAACCAGAAGAAAGCTTTCATTTTAGATGTTATAGATATTGTGGATATTAGACTGGGATCTGTCGATAAATTGGGATATAGTGAACGTTCCTAGAGAGCTAGCAGACAAGCCTGGTTAGAAGAAGTGGTGTTACAAATGATCTTTCAGAATTCACCTATGTTCCTTTTGGGTGGTTACATTGGAGACTAATCACAATAACGTGCTTAAAAGTCGGTCGCATTAATGATAATTTGTATAGCAAAAGCGGTAATTTACAAAAGACCTATTGGCAAAGCCTGTCTAACTACTCATCAGTTGTAAAGTTTAGTTGATCTTCGGTAGCTTTGGTGGATTTCAGTCTGAAATGGCCGAAATACCATGCTTGGTCGGCCGATCCCCTGGATTATTTTATAAGTTCAGTAATATAATGAGCTGAATGGAAAAACAGGTCCAAATATGAAAATTGTGAGCTTCTCACGTCTCAGTGTACCTCACTTGACTAGTTCAGGCATAGCGTTTCTCCCATAACTTGAAATCCATTCAAGGTCTTGATATTTCATACTTGGGTCTTTTCCAGGATGAGATTGTCAAATAGCCTTGAATTTCTCAAACAGTTTAATAACGAATAAAACTGGTAGACAGGCTTGAATCTGCTTTTTTACTTTTAATGTACAACATCCTCCTAGAAACCGTTTAAGCAGAAAACGATATATTCTTGTGCCTCCCACATAAAGGGTAAAGCAACGAGGATTGTTTAAAAAATGTATTGAAATTGTAGCAAATAACTGGAAGCAAGTAGAAAGGTAGTACGGTCGGTATTAGTGTATGTTGTAAGTGGCAGACCGCACAATAAGTGATAATCAAAATACCCAAAAATTAGGCTGTTCAGCACTCTTGACCCATTTTATATTATCAAAAGAAGGAAGAATTAGCCAGCATTGAGTTGTCAATCAGAAGCAAGTATCACTTGAAGGGATAGTTCCTGAGAAACCCCAATCAATAAATCAGCAATTACAAGCCAGATAGGTCCAGCAACAGATTCGCTCACGAGGTGTATATCTAGCAGACTGGTTTACCTTTGGCCTAACTGTGGTTGCCTAAAACTCTTGCTTTTACTCAAGACAAATATATTAGTTGTATCACGTTTTTTGGCCTCTACCTTCTTTTATTCTCGCCATAACACTTTCAAACCTATTTTATTTTGTTGTGGTTAGATATTTGATGTTTAACTTGAACAAGTTCGCCTGACACTTTCGGAAAGATGAATTAGGAATACTCCGGATAAACGAATTAACGGGAATGTTTATTGCTTAACTGATGGGTTTTGACTTCGATCTGTTTTGTCCATTTATGCCAATAATTAACTTAGTGTTTTTCAATCCTAAGATGAAGATACCTAGTCTGGAATGAAACTTTATTTCTAACGTCGTGTAAAAGCAAATCAATATGAACTAACTTTCTGTTATTTAAAGATTTCCCATACAGATTTTTACTTGTGTGCTTCGGTTTGTATACTTTTTGTGACTATGAACTTAATAAGTTATAGCAGAACACCGTAGTGTTATATGATACTAATTTCTCACAAGGTTTACCATTTAATAAGTATTACTTCGTCTTTGTAGTTTATGAAGAAGTGTAATAGATCGCGGCAATCTGGAACTCAGACAGCTGGTATTCTATGGAACTCAGGGCCATACCCACATGTGGCACGAGACGGCGTAACGAATAACCACGGTGATTTACGTTGACTTCTTCAACAAACGTATGGGAGTACGATTAGCAGATTCCGCTGGTAAACAACATATAAATGAGTGCACAACCAGGCGTGAATCCTGGATCCATAGGATATTTTAATGTCAAATCCTAACAGTATTAATGATGTAATTAGGCTTTCCAAAGTTGCTGCATGAAAGGTAGGTATGGACAATCTGTGCATGAGACGGTTTAGACTGGTGTACCACGAGGGGTCCTTTAACCTGTGAATATACAAAACCCTATTTTCTTATTTACTTACGTTTTTCGGTGCAGAAAGTTGATAACCACAATTAGAGTGATTAATTGATCGTAAGGTTGTTTTTTAATTGGCTTTAGGTTTTCTTTCGGTTGGCGCTATATGAACAAATATTTATGGACTTGTTTGTTATAAGATGAGTTACACTTTGCTGAACAAATAAAGAGCCCTTAAGATTGGTGTATTGATGAGGTCCCATTGGTGTGTGATATAACGCCTTACTCGGTGTCACATGATTAATTCGACTTCAAGAAAAAGAGACGCCTTGTAGTACAGCAGAGTCGGCCAGTTGCGTATCTAAACATCAGTTGAAAAAATCATGGAAAGTAATCTAGTTTGGATTGGAGTCAGTTATCGAAAAGCAATTGCTGGTGCCGCTGTTTCACATTTCGCAGCGCTCTACCATCCTGTAGCCTTCAAGAGAATAATCTGAAGTTTTTGTCTAAGTTCAACTGACTGGCTGAGAGTATCTAAAACATTTATGTTCCTTCAGTCATTTGAACAAAACAGTTAGAAGACAAACACTAGTAGTTGCCAGTATTTCGCATTAGCTCATCAGTATCAAGCAAACAAACTTCCAAACGAACTTTCAATTTAACGTGTACATAAGTTGGGGGTATAAACAAAAAACCAACAATGACAAAAACGTCCAATCGTGTTATTTGAGTGACATTCACTGCGACTTAGGACCACTGAAACCTCAGTTTTGCAAATAATTCTTTTGTACACAAAACACAAGTCTGAACCGGTTTATCGCGACGGCTTCAGTTCGCTGCCCCACCTGTACAGTCTTTCCAAGACCCACAAGCAGAGTATGCCACTGTGACCTATATCAGCTATGTCTGCTTCATCTCAGCACAAACTGGCTAGATGGTTGGTTGAGATTTTGAAACCAGCTATTCGAAAGTTTGACACGTTTGGTATGTAAGACTCGCTGAAACTTACAGATGAGTTGGATCGGATCAATACCAGGAATGAACATGTGCTCCATAGATGTTCAGTCTATCCTTACCAATTTCCCCCTGCGAGGAACTTGTGAATGGATTGTTGCCGAAAATAAACCTATGCCCATTCCAATTGCATATCCCAAACCGTTATTTTTACCGTATACGGGGAATGTCAGTTTCAATTTCATAAACACAGTGTACAGACCAGTTGACGAAGCAGCGATTAGTAGCTCATTTGTGAAACTGAGGTCTCAGTGGCCCCAAGTTGCAGTGAATGTCACTCAAATAACACGATTGGACGTTTTTGTCATTGTTGGTTTTTTTGTTTATACCCCCAACTTACGTAGACGTTAAATTGAAAGTTCGTTTGGAAGTTTGTTTGCTTGATACTGATGAGCTAATGCGAAATACTGGCAACTACTAGTGTTTTCATCTAACTGTTTTGTGCAAATTACCGAAAGTTGTCCATCATCTGCTTTCGTCGGTCGTTAATTCAATTGCAATGAAAATAAAGAACGACCACCTGAGCTACTACAAGCAATACATTGAGCTGATAAAATTTTCCTTGTCACCAAAAACCCATAATAAAGCTAATTCCATCCACGGATGTGACTGTCACCATCTGAAATAGCATTTACTGAACGTCCAGCCCAACTGGTTGTATTGCTTTCACTGTCTGTTCCCGATGTCATTTGCTGACTATCACTTCTCTAATTTAGCTGTTGGTCCCATGACGTGTTTTGATGAAAGGTCTGTAGCCGTACTGGTTTGAGAAACAAATAAGGGAAAATCTGCAGCAGCAAACATCCACGTATTGTAACTATGCACGGTAACAAATGTAAGATTCACATACATTTTTATGCTGAAAATGCGGATAGTTCTCTTTAGTTTTCTAATTAATTTCGAAACGACAGTTTCCGCACACACAGAGTAAGTCAATACTTCATCACTCAAGTCGAGGGGAAGTTTTTTCTCATTTTCGGTTGATTACAGCTTTTTTTCACAGAAGGTATTTGTAAGGTTTGCGTAAGTAATCCCTCTGAAAAATATAAGTGAAACTGACCGAGAAGTTAACTCACTAAACGTATTCCAGCAGATCACAATATGCACTTTATCCATTTGGGCGTAAAAATAATTAGTTTTTCAGGCCAAAACAAAAACTGACTATCTTGTTCATTAAAGTAACCCCGGGAGAAGCAGATGACAAGTTTGAATCTGAGTTCATTTCTGATAATCGCGATGAAATCTTTTGAGATGTGGGAAATGCATAATGACGGTTATTCACAAACAACGTCTGTAATGCTTGTCGTTCAGAATTTTGTTTTGCGGACTGCATAATGGTTTGTGTTGTTCTCGCGCGTTATTAACAGTTCCTCAAAAACATATCCAACACCTCGTCGACTACAAAAATATCAACATATGGGTGAACAGGCCTAAAAGTCCAGACGAGTCAGAAAAATTTAATTGCTTTTGAGTGTTGTGTGGCTGACAATCGTTTGTCTTTAAACGAGCCGCATATAGAATTCAAGCTTTTTATTTTGGCGAATCCTAACGCGGCTGAAAGCATTGTTTATGAACATCACATTACTCCTACAAAATTGAATAAAATCTAGTTAACTTTAATGGAAAAATAACATCAAAGTTCAACTGACTGTGCAAATCGTACTTCTATTAGGTCTGGTAAACTTTAGCTTGCGTAGATTCTAACCAGCAACAGAAACAGTAGGCTTGAACCTTGAAGCGCTTTACTAGCTGAATCACAAAGAAACACCGAGAACCTCATGATCTAATAATTTATTAAATTGCTCACTCGTCACTCTGTCCCATGGAGAATTCACCAGATGACTGGATTTTCTAAGATTTCTTTGCCAAATTACCAACCCCCCTGAACTACTTTGTAATACAGTTTCAATGTCGAACAGTGGCACTGGAGAATTCTTGCCTAAAGTACTTCAGAATCCTGCCATGGCAGTTCATCATCCTGATCTTTTAGTGGACTGCCTATAAGAGAGACTGACGGGTGGGTAACCGAGTCCAAGTGTGGAACTTTCGTACTCCTGAATAGCCTCGCGACTGAGCAGGTACAGCGCTTGTCTGCTCTGGGTACGCTGTTTAGTTAACGGTTCCAGTTTAACCAAATCCTAGACTTTTATGGTTGAGTGGTTTCTAAATAATTTTTGTTACCCTCATAGTTACAATGGTTCTGTTCGGTTTTTGATAATGATTGGATCAGTTGGACAAATGCAGTTGGTGGAAGTTCACATACTGGCACAAGACAAATTAGAATAACTAAACAGATGACCAAATGGTCAAACAGAATTGGAGTTGGATAACGAAATGAGTATTGCAGAATTTCTAGTTGTTAGCTAAAGGTCATAACCACTTGAAGCAACCTACCAACTGAAAATGGTGAGTTTATCATTCTCTCAACAATGAGAAATGAGTTAGTGAACGCACGCATTCAGACATCAGGTAAAACTGTACTGAATGAGCGTGGACTACAAAGTGTATTCACTCAGGTTTCTTTTGATGTACAAACGAATTTCATAATTAAAGAGAGCCATTTTAGGGATATTCTGAGGTGGAGAATAATGGTATGAATTTTTAAAACTGTCTTTACAGTTCATCGCCGGATGGGAAACATATTGTCAATGAAGCCTTGGAATGTAGAAAATGAATCTGATTTTGAAGAGCTGGACCTCGTGTAAATTGCTCAATTATACAAAACGCTACCAATGACTAGTTTTCATTTGTTCAGAGGAAGACTTTTCTGTATATTCTCCTGTCACATTTAAATGTACGGAAAAATCATGGTAGTTCAATCAGCACAATGGCATCAGTAAGGGTTATCCATGGGGAAAACAATAATGAGCCCGCTAATTAGAGAAACTGAACAAATGATAGGATGACAGAACAGAAATCAGACCACAACTTGCATAGCACGCCAGAAACGGTTCTCAGAAATCAACAACTCAACTTGTGGTTGGTAACGCCATTGCTAATATTCTAAAACAATTTCACCAAAGTCTAGTGCACTCAAAGACGCATCAACCAAAGAACAAAAGCATCCAACTTATGCTTTAATACGTTCCTTAGAGATTTGGGCATCACAGATTCAGATGGATCATTTTGGATTGGGTACATCCGCTGTGTGAATAAGTTTTTCTGTTATTCGACACTTTACTTTTCCTTGCAATCTGTTTGCTTCACTTAAACTAAGAATGGGCTCTGAAAAAGACAAAGTTCCTTCTAAAGGATGTGGCTGTCTTATTATACAATAAATCCTGTTGAGAATGCGCGAAGAATTGATACACTTTGAGTAGGTCTAAGCACAGTAATGAGTGGTTTCATTGCCACTTCTGATGAGGTTCGGGTGACAAACATTGGTAGTCAGAATACAAACGAGAGTTGATCAGTTGGAATATATCTAGATCTTCTCAATGAAACCACTGAAACAATAACATGAGGGCTATGTTTATTGAGCCAACTTTTCAGACCTTGAAGGTACAGCTGGATGACAGATAGAGACAACTTGAAGAGATCTTTTCGAAATAGTTATATTTAGATTTTGACACATCACAATGCACTTGGTACGGCTAGTCATTATTTGTTTCGCAGTCCGATATGTACCAGTTTCCTGCTTTTGGCATGTTATAACGTCAGGAGTCATCAGGGGTCAGAATTTCACGGACAGTTAAAATAAACAGTAGTTTTAGTAAGGACCCGTGTGACACACCATTGCCAAAAAAGCATATTGAGGAACTGGTGTTTTCAGTGGGTTTTTGGCAATGTTTACCATATTCTTCTGATTTCAGTTGAAGATGATGAATTTTGACCCAAATTAATAGACTGTTGGTTCCTTTTCCTTCATATTACTACTGATATTCATGTTGGTGTCGCTTCACCCCAGTCAACTTAATTCTACAAACAATTCTTTGTAGACTGTGTAGAGAGTTACACATTTATAATTTGCCAAAAATTGAATAAAAATCTTTATTCACTTATAGCGAACTACCATTTTTTCATTGTGCTTTAAGATTAAACAATTCGGTTGATAGGACCAACAAAATGAAGGTTCCGAAGCACAACGTGAAAATGCGAGCTCATGTCCGATGTTGTTATCAAGTAAAACGATATCTTCCCAAATGATGTTTTTGAAATTCGAATTTGAATTGCATCAATTGCATATACATAAGATCATTACAACACTTTATATAGGACGTATTTGCAGGTTTCAGTACGTTTTTAATTAAAGTTGGGGATATAAATCAGTCGTAGTCACAAACTTATAACCATGAATAGAATAGTCTGATTGTTGTTGTTTGAACTCCAGCCCATTGAAATGGTTACTTCTTCAGGTATCCTGTAATGAAGGTACGTGTTATAGCGCCTGAAAAGAGAATGCAATTTTAATGTTTTTTGGTAATCATCCACAAACCAGCACACCATCCAGACCGGTTTTATTATTGCTTGGTTCAACAGAGAGAGGATTCTCCAAGGGGCTTCATACTCAAAATAATCATTTCACTGTCCTGAGTTCTACCACCGATTAGCCACTGTCCGTAAAACATCGCCTGTGACAGAAAGATATGCGCATCCTTCATCAATGATAGGTAGCGAGGTATTGTTGATCAATGTGAATTGAACATCACCCACAAACGGATGAGGATGTCGAAATGGACTACCTGGAAAATAGACGGCACTCCATGAATTGTTATTAGTTGTGAGTGCTACTCAATTGATGCAGCCCTGTTTCTAAACGGCTATCGTCAACGGTAACAGCAAATCGGCAAGTGTTTAGTTCCAGTTCTTACCAGTGATACAAAGTGAAGTTATTTTGATAGCTTCTGAAGAGAAAGAAAGTCAGCGACAGCACTTGAACAACTTTAGCGAAACATGCAACTTTTCCTAAAACAAACAAATTCTCTCGCGAATAAAGAAAAAGTAAAATGCATCAAATACCAAGAGGCACAAATATGCTGGTGGATATTTTAGTTTTTCTTCAAACGAATGAACGGCTAATGGAATAACGGAGGTCTTGTCAGCGGACATTTAGCAGTAAAGTAAGCCCAACAAACACCTGGAAGAGCAGTCCGATAGAAGACCGGGCAAATTTGGAAGTTGAACATGTTAAACATAAAAAGGAGCCTCGTTTATGAATTACTTTTGGGTAGCCAGACTTCTTGTTAATATAAAATAAACATATACCGAATACTGACACCATAATGAGAAAATTCAAGATCCCATGCTTACAAGTGGATCTGCTCAATTAACCGTTGAGCAGTACACCTAAAGTAGGGAAACGAAAGGGGTACACAGCTTTCCCACTCAAATTCTATGGTGTTAACCTGGATTCAACTTATCCGGTGTGACGTATGAAGTGCCCAAATTTGAAAACCGAAGGATGAATTTGCTTGTCGTGTTACATGAAAAGCAAGAGAGGTGCTTGAGTATTTTACATAGTCACGAATAAGTTTTTATGCAGAATAGTGTTACTGCGTTTTCGGTAGAATGAATGGGCCCTCAGGCAATGTAAATGATTCAGTCTAATATGACAAAATTATTAGGTAAACTTCAAGGCGGCGACTGGTGAAAAATTTACTATGATACTGTCATGATTCATAAGACAAGCCGTTTCATATTTTGGCAAAACTATGTGCGTTACAGAACACATACTAGAAGCCTAGAGAGAAATGAGTAAAGAATGATCGACGTCTGAAAAGACGTCAGTTAGATTTGATGATAGCATATCAACTGCTGGAGATTAATGAGTTGATCGCAGAACTAAATGGAAGGCTCAGAATTCACATGGGCAGATTAAACGTAGTGACGAAAACAGTTCCCACCTAGCACACTGAAGGCTTCATGGTAATTGAAAGGTTGTGAGACTACTGTTCGTTTTGTTATCGAATGATAGAAAAAATACATCAGTGTGGGAAGAGTTTTACTGGTTGAAGATACGGTTCTAAATGCAAACTGATTGTTATCGCTAAGTGGTTTATTAATTGGCAGCCTTTTATGAGTAATCCTTCGAAAACGTTTCATTGTCAAGGCACAGGAGACCGTAGATTTATAGCAAAAGATTGCTTTGTTTGGTACATGCGTAATGTAACATTCTCGACTAACCAGCCTGTTATAATCTTGTTCTGACTATTCAGAAAAACCGGGCATGTACAAAATACACTAGGAAGGTGCTTGATTTGAAAATCTGAATCATCAACCCATTAGAACAAAATAACTCAGCGTTGATGTACTCGTAACCAGTCTGAGTTTACATTCTGCTTCAGGTGTGCTCACATGTCAAACTCCAAAAAGTTCACAGTTCATTTTTGTCGACGTCTGTTCAACCCTGGGTATCAAACGCTGAATAACATTCAGACAAGAAGGTACTTTTTGCCTACGTCTGCTGAACTGTTTCATGAACTTTGCAAAAGTACTTATCAAATTATCTAGCCATAGAAATAACCGTAAAATGTTTTAACTATGATATTGTGAAATCCGATGCAGATGTCCTACAGTGAAATTAAAAGGGTTGTCAATGTCTTTAAAACGTAGTGGAACTCACAGCTGTAATTTTTAAGATTCTGACCTACATCCAGTGATAGCTTGCACGTATCAGCAATTTTCAATCGTTTTGGCACAACGATCAAATGTTTACGTCATTCCACTAAGCGACATAAGGAACCTATTAGAGTGTACAATTTTGCAAATCACTCATTGAAAAACCGGCTGTTGCTTTTCTGTTTTAAACTTCATGTTCTACCGGATTTTTGATGGTCAAATTTTCACATACTAATGAATGATCGGGGATTTGGTCAGACTCAGTTTGAACATCGCTGGTATTTGATTGCAGCTTTCGAATTCAGATAGATTTTCCATACTTATCACATTTTCCAGGAGTAAATGGAAAGTCAGTCTGAATGACAAGACTGAGATAAATATGAGTGGTGGTTAACTTCAAAACGAAAGTGTCACCTCGTTAGTTCACACTAATGACGTGAGAGCAGTGTAGATTATTGTGCAGATGAAATTCACTTCCGATTGTAGTGGGTCTAAGAAATCTTATTTTTCTAAAGAACATTAGAAAAAATGGCATTAGAACTTTTTTGCTCATTAAGCCTAGAATTTGCGTGCTCCAAAATCTTGCACTTGTTAGCGCTGCGAATTAAAGTTAGCAACGAAAGGACAGTAAATCACTGAAATGTAGAAAATTCGGTAAAATTGTTGCCATGGCGATGAATTAAAATTACCACATTTATTCGAAATTGTTTGTCTGCTTACCCAGAGGTTGTCATGACAATGGTGGTAGTGATTTCAATACCTTTGTGATAACCGTTTTAATATTCAAACAGGATTTTGGAAAGACAAATCGAAGGACCATTTTTGTTAACAATTTAGTTGTAAAGAACTGTTTTATGTAGTCTAGTAGTAAAACTAAGTTTAGGAAGGATCTGACATTTGCCATATGCACCCTACTGACACCTCTAGGAAGAGGCGGCACACCATTGATAGAAGAGTCTAGCAAACAAACGGACCCAACTAATTAGAAACAAAAAACATGATGAACAAGCTCGTTTCAGTCGCAAAATTTAAGCCGAATGCAAGATAGTAAATATAGTAATGATTATCTACTGTGAATCGCATGAACCCCAATGCAGTATGAATCCGAAGTTATGTGGGAATTATAGACATGGTTACTATGTTTTAGTGAAAAACGTCAGAACAGAGACAGTGGAATTTTATATCCGGATCTCGACGGTCTCCATAACTACCAGGACACAATTCACCCCTCCTGTGTAAACTAGTGTGTGTGTGTGCGCGATGGATCGACTTAGATGGGACATGCGTATTAATCCAAATGGCTGGGCAAAAAATGCATTGTGGATTTCTTGTTGATGTACTGTCATTGACAAAGTTGGATGGCTCACGCTTATTTCCTCCGATAAGCGTCTTCTCGTGCAGCCGACGTTATTTACTCTACAGAGATAGCATGAAGGTAGTACAAAATAAGACACCAATGCCAAAGACGAAGTCTTTGGGATGACGGTGGGTGACTGGCTTAGAAGTAAAGGATGGTTTCAGCCGTGCACGTGTGTCCAGTTCAAAGATCATGTTGAATATACTGTAGTCCAGGTGCTTACTAAATCCGTTGCATGTTTTTTCATCTGAAAGCCTGTTTTCATATCAAACTGTGTTTTGAAGTTTGTAAGACATAATGTCTTCTCATCATCCTCTGGGTGTATTCATAAACATACCACCGTTTTGCAGTTCATATTCACAATCAAGATTGTACTCATTTCTACTTTTAGCTTGACTAATTATCGATATTTGTGTTAGTCATGTTCTGTAGTGACTAGGTAGATTACTGGCTCGGCAACCATATACATTTTCTTCAATATCCTTCGATACACCCATAGAGACCATGAGCAGACAAACACAATCGAGTATGTGTTTGTTTATGGCAAAATGATTAGACAGCCCAATATGAGTACGATACCCAATAACATGTGGCTAAGATTGGTAACACTGACAAACGATTAACCAGAAGGCGGTAAGGCAATAAAATACATAACTAGCAATACACTAGTGGAAAACTGACAGTGGTTCACTAGTCACAACGGTACACCTAATCATAAGGTGCTGAGAAAAGAGTCTGGCTACCACAGTATGCAAATAAAGCTTGGAGGCTGTGCTTCGACGTCCGAGTGATCCCACATTTTTGAGTTTCTGATCGTCTTAGTGGCGGTTTCCCACATTTTTGAGTTTCTGATCGTCTTAGTGGCGGTTTCCTACAGTTGCCAAACTGATATCGATGGTATCTTTCTTGACACTCGTTAGATACAGAATGCTTGATTACGATCTTTTTATTCACATTTTTATTCATTTTCTGTGAGCAAAGAATTTACCATGATGATAATCAAGACAGCAACAAGAAATTGCAAGCATAGATCTCATTGAATTTTGCACAGACCTGTACTCTCGTTATTGTGACATTTGCTTGTGGTTTGGTGTGTAAAACAGCTACGAAAACGTCTTTCAAGTTGATATGAACTTTCTACCTTAGTACAAAGGGCTTCTCCAATCAGATCTCATCTCCACACTCCCAGATTGCGTAGGAAAATAATGTAATATTAATTACGATTTACTTATAAATGTAATCATGCACATCTCCCTTAGTTTTACTCAAGTTGTGTAATCATGAGATGGGATTCTGTGCCTCTGCACTAGTTCTCAAATCACACTGGATAATTTAGCTGATCGGATCAACACAAATAAATAATCCTGTAACTTAATCTAGTACAATCTTTGATCCATGGTTAATACGTGCAGGAAACTTTCAAGTACTTTCTCGTCAGATTACTTAACGAACAACTGAATGATGGCTTTATGCGAAAGATTAGGTTTCATACACAATTCGAAACTCCATCACTCATATCATATGTAGACACATTGTGAAAGAATGAATCACGTGTTCATCATCAAGCATCTACTAATTAACTGGATGTGTGAAATGATAAACAAATTAATTTTGTATACTTGGATACACGCATAGCTAGGCTTATCAAAAAATACATTTTGTGTTTTACTTAATTTCTATGCCTTGTACAAACAAATCAGCATCTTATATTCTTTTTGATTCAAGCCTTAACGGTAAATCTTCCTATTAGATGTTAAAAAAGAATTCCAGGATATTTGCAGTCAGTTTTGTGAACTGAAGAACACTGCCTTAATTTGAAACTTACAACTGATTTTGTCAGTCTAAGGTCCATCGTTATTTTAATACAATGTATTATAGGTTGATGAGCTGACTTAGCATGTTCGCACGATCGGTAGCCATCATAGTTGCCTTATAACAAGTCAACAAATATTGACGATGAGAATGAGAGTTTCAGCGGAAACCGCAAGTGGTGCGATATGGATAGCAGAAATATAATATTGTTTTGTAAACATAGTCAGTAAACTCCAAACTACTTTGGCTCACCATTTTGCATGAGATCCTTTTGATAAAGAGAATGTGATCCAATGTTATAGAGAGGAGAGCTCGAGATTCTCCCTATGATTGTTTTAGCTGGCATGTAAACGGGAAAAACGACTAGTATGAATAGGAACGTCCTGGTAAAATCAAATCACGTTGAATAATATCTTTACTCACCAACTTTTCTATAGAAGTAGGCAAGTATTTGCGCCTTAAGTGCTTAAATACCACGTCACCAACCAGAAACGAACGTTAGAGAAAATCTGGGCGAGAAATTAGATTTCTTTTTACACTAAGAAATATTCGGTGTGTGTCAAGTGTTCCCGTTATCTGCACTCACCTACCAACTTATCCGAGTATGAGATCAACAAGAAACTTAATTCGCAAGTGAGATGTTATCCCCTATAGTATAAAAAGCCCAAAACCTGGATTTTCTCTATTTAATTGCGGCAGCAAATATTAGAGCAAACAGTAGTCAAGTAACACGCTTTTAGCAAATCGGGAACGAATGAGGGGGTGGAATTCAATAGTAGAGGTGGACAAGTTATCCCTTGGACATAGATGACTAAGAATTATTTCTCTGGCCAGGTTACCATATAAAATATTAGTGAATTTTTCATGTTGGTTCTGACACTGTCGAAACATATGCGGTAGTCTGTTAACGGTTTCTGGGAGTCCTGTCAGATGAATGGACCAGAAATTCGGTGAAGACAAGCAAAAATGTCTTACTTAAGAGAAGTGTGTCAAAAAAGATCAAATAATGTAGGAGGCCCAAAAGACCGCCAAAAATTTAGACGATTTTTTATCTTTCAGTTTTTGTTCAGAAAATGTAAGCAGAATACTGGCTGACACACTCAAGACCGTTCGTTTCTAGTTGCTGAATGCGAATGTGATCTCAGACCTAGAAGAACTACCTTGTCATGACGTTCACCTGTTTTACTGGTGCTATCGTCATAAGAACGATAAAAAATCAAGACAGCGTTATTGTACAACGAAACGAAGTAATAGTACAAGATTCCTCTTTGCAAGATGAGAAAATTATTTAAAGTGAGTAGGGTGTTAATCATCATTTATATTTTGGTACTGAGATTATCCCGATGATAACGTATTGAACATTACTCATTTTGCATTTGCCACAAATGTAGAGGAATAGTTCTGGCCGTGTAATCAACACACAGACTTATGTGTCGTACTGTCAATTCGAGGTGATTCGAAGATACCAGTTGTACAAGGAACATTCAAAACTCGATTTTCCCAACTACATCTACAACTATTATGGATAATTGTTTTCGTATATCCTGTATTTAACAAAGTGGCTGGTTGTGTTGGAAGACTGAATTTGCAGTTTGTGTAAAAGTTCAATATGGTCTCCCTGGTTTTTGAACATTTACACAATAATGAAATAAATTCTATCCAGTTGGCACTGAGTTATTAACAATGTCAAAAAGCGAAAGTAGTCAAGTAGTTTGCCAAAATACGTGGTCTAAAAGCGGAAAAAGATATCCGTGACACTGAGAGTTAGGGTGTTAGTTGGTTTATACATGAAACCTAGTTTTTTATTTGCTTCAATTCTTGGATCCAGTGCACAAAAAATACATGAAAATTATACCAACCTTCAGTGACGAACAAACAATTTGACTTTACATTATTGAATATCGCTGTCTCTAATAAGTGCCAAAGTGAACATTCCACTGATGATGGTGCGTTGGGATATGAACTACACGGCAGATGTTTAAAGGTTGACAACAACCCATCTTGTTTTGGTCCTTATCACTGATGTTATAATGAAATTTTACTGCACACGAAAGCAAATAAATGATGAAAAGAATCACAAACAAATAATTCGAGTTGAACTCCTAACGACTGGCCTTTAATTGAGACTAATAAAATCGATTGAAACACTAACAAGACAGCGTACAATTAAACACGGCATTTAGTCAGCAGACGCTTTGTAAATTTATGTGAAAACCCTATCTGTTACAGCGCACATGTTGAGGGGGAGAATACGAATTTGTGAAGGATTACTCACTGACACGCAATAATACAAATCACATTTCCTACAGTTGATTACTCTTCACTAACTACCTATTCTTTGGAAATTACTCAGACCGTCAAGTGAGGCACCAGTACATTTTTTGTTTCACTTTAAATTGCTGCTTACTTCTCGAAACATCGTCCTCGACGTTATATTCTAAGTGTCTCCTCCAACTATGAACCTTACGGATAGATGACAGTTTGCATCTGTTTGATGTAGCTGTTACTGTTTTCGATTACTGTTTCCAAGCGATCATACTGGGTAATCACTGGCCGGCTGTTTTACAGTTTAGGACCGTTTATGAGGCATGCAGAGGCGCACCCTATACACACTACTATATAAAAATCTGTCTCACACTTATCTTAGGAATCGAGGTCCAGAAAGCTGATCACTATTTCAAGGTTCCGTGGAGCACGTCATGAACCAGATAACTTACATTTTTCAGGATAATTTTATACTTCGCCCTAAAAAATACACTTAGCAGATTTGCCACTCTTTTCTGCAATTAGTAGTGTCTTATCGGCGTTTGTAAATATGAATTAAAACATTCTTTGTGGCCGATGAACGAGTTTTTCAAGTGTCCTTCGTCCATCTTTCCATGCACGGTGACAACTTCTAGATGGAAGAGACTACCGGGCGGACTAAGATCACTGAGTGTTAACGGGATTAATTGCTGATCGATGGTGACGGCAATTCTGATAAACCAAATGTCTGAAACTCGTACTGTTCACTGGGTGCCAAGAACACTGTTTTAGCGAGGTCCGACCATTCAGGTTCTAAATGAGATCTACTATTCATGTTCTACCTATCATTAATCGGGAGAAAAAAATCTAGCATATTGAAACAACTGAGCGTCAAATGGGTCATAGATTTCAGACAGTAGAAATGTGCCTTCAATAAGGATCTTGCTTAACCGCCTGTAGACGGTACATAATCGCAAGCTTGTATTTTCCTTTTTCGATACAGTGGAATAGGCCTTAGTAAGAGTGACAGTTGCAGCAGGTTCTTCTGATGAACGTCATCAGTCATTTCAGAGACTCCTCTTTGGAGGGCTAAGGAGACCCTTTTATGCGTTATGTTATAGGGAGAGAACTTCACGTGTGCACATGCTGTTTCAGAAAAGTCGTCCACCCTGGATCCTTCCTTATCAGTTGCACGCATCAGCGCGTTCAGCGCACTTCACAACCTAGTTGTGTTCTGAATATCGAGGCTTCGAGCAGCCTTTCGACCGCTAACCAAACATTCGCCCCATGCAACATACAGAGCAGATCATGTAACGATCTGTGAAGCCTACTACACCACTGTGTAACCAGCTAGTGTTTTGCTGGACCAGTGCAACACTCAAGGCAACTTAGATGATGAAGTCCAACTATGCAGTTACTTGGGGTAGCTAAGGCCACTTGAACAGTTCTATCTATTTTTTTACCGTTCTCAAGGGTGTGAATGATCGCCGAGTTGTCAAAGACAAACGGTCCGTTAGATCCTATTCTTGACAAATCAATCGATCTGATGAAGCTGTGAAATACTGCCGCACCAAACATTTTGACAGTAACATTCAAAGTAATTAAGATTTGGGCAACAGATAAAAAGTTAAGCTGATATCGATGACCGACGGGTTAAAAATCGATAATACAACTTCTTTCAGTTGAGTTGGGTGATGCTATTGCTTTTGAGGAGTTTGTGGATGACTGTCCTTAACGTATCAACGTACTCCACCTCCAGATGGCGAGCAAACTCAAAAAAGGGCTTGCGCATGGTGGATGTAATAACGTTAGACTTGTTCGTGCTATCATGTTCAGGGCTTTGAAAGGAGAACTATGATTCCATAGCGCGAAATAAGGTGTTCCGTTATTTCTATTATACCGTTTAATCTTTCTAATCCCTCATCAGGTATAAATACCACATCCAGCACGGTCACAGGATACAATGGGAATTTGCGTTCAGGATTTGTGTTGAGTGCTTAGACCGCCAACTATTCGAACGCTCGCTTGTTCTGTTACACTAGGAGTCAGCAGATGTACGGTTTCTAGAGGAAAAGCTGGACTTCCTTCAGGAGGGCACCAATACCTTCGACCGACAACTGAATTATTTCTCCTGGAGTTGCTGGCGAAACTGCGTCACTGACGTAAAGGTGTCCATGGATCATTAGATATCTTTAAAGATTTTATCAGAGACCCCTTTGACTATTTAGGTGTTGTCAAGAGCGAACTTCAGTGTACCATCTAGTAAAACCGAAGGATAACAGTTTTGCGTTGGACGATTAGAACTTATGTCGATGTATGGAGGTGCCATATCTTCTCGTCGTGGGTGTAGCATACCGGCGACAAAATTATTCGGTACCGACTAGCAGTACTGCGGGTTAACGGCTAAAATAGACGAAACACTTTGATTGCTTTCCCCAAAATGCATATCACCCTCGTTATCTCTTCAATTTTGGATTATTACTAGTTATATTCATCTCCTGCATGCTTCCTTTGCTCTTTTTTATATCATGACAAGCTGGCTAAGTTTTGGCGCGCATGATGATACAGAATAAGCAAAGTTTCCGAGGACAGTTTATCCACAACATATAACACTGGTCATATTTCAGTCAACTGGTCGGTCTTTGGTCGCGATCTCTTTCATGAAGAATGCTTAGACCGCTGAATGATGCTCTGATCCAGTTTCATTTTCAGTTCAAACTATACACATTTGAAGAAAAACTCTGAAGACATGTAGGCGAGTGAATACATATTTGAGTTGCACGCTGTTCCCTATCTAAGTAGCAGTCTGAATACCAGTCATATTCTTCGGGTCAGGTTTTCCCGAACCCTTACACCTTCTATTTAAGAATGTTGACAACAAGATGGAAATAGGAAATAAATTTACTTTAGAGTTGTTGGTCTTCCTACTCAGGCAATCCATCGTCTGGGAAGGGGCTTATGTGATGGGTCGTGCATGCTAGCTGTTGTTATCACAGGCTGGGCTGAGGGAAGTCGAAATCACTGACTAAGACTTCCAGTAGCACCTAGTTTTCTTTCGTGATATTCATGGGTTGAAGCTGGTTGGCATGGTCTAGGTATATGTCAGTATAAATTTGAAATCTTAGAATGACTGCGAAATTTTGTCTGAATGTCACCAAAAAGACACTTGATAAACGGATGCGACAGTACTTGGCAAAAGGCGGTTGGATCAGTATCAAAGTTTCGATGTCTGGCTGCTTTCCGCTTATGGTGTCCGACATTTTGGTTGTGGCCATGGATCCCACAACCGTGACTGTTGGGCAGATGCAGTCCATCTGGAAACGGATTCCCCGTCGGCCAGAAGCATCGCTTTTAGGTCGTCCATCAGGTGTTTGTGGATTTTGGGTCAACCGAAATCGGTTGTGGTGTTCTAGTATTTGCACGAGCATGCCAACAACTTGTATCTTCTAATACGGATACAGAAACCATAATCAGCAACACGCCAGGGAAGCGTTATGTCAGATTCGTTCCATGGATTCTGACCGCAACGATGTTGTGGAGATAAGCCGTTGTGTTAGGGATGTCTGTAAACATCGTACACACGATATGCTAGAGAACAGCGCGCAGTCTCCACGTCAAACAAAAGACGCTGTTATTAGAACGGACTGCAGTGTGCAATGATGGTTAACAGCTCCTTGGAACCCTAAGCCACTTCTATCTGTAAAGATGCAATCGTCAAACCTGTATTTGGGAAGCAACTGCAGCCGTTCCCTTTCGTCGACAGATAAACTTTCAGTGAGACAGGTTACTGCTGCTTATCCAGAGCCGCAATAAAACTTGCATAAACGTAAGTAGAAATTATTTTTGCTTCACTTGGCATCTTCATCCCGACAATAAGTGCAGCCCGGGTGGAATAGTTGACGAGTTTCAGAACAGCAACCTCCTGTAGGTAATCCAGTTTCGTGGTTAGGACTAACAAAGCTGCGTACAGTACTGAACATATTTGTTTGTGAACCCAGGTTCCGGGTGGAAAGAGAAATAAGCCATAACTTACTACATAACATCCTGAGAAAAGTCGATATTTTTCCGGAGACCCTGTAGTGGTTGTTTGATGCGACACCATTGACTCAAAGCGCTTTTACACTGATGCCATGGCAACCAGTGGGTATTTCCAATAGACTCAACATGTCAGAAGCTGTGTCCAACTGCGACCAATTAGGAGTTGTATTGACATTCGGCGTGATGCTATAGAAATCGGATACGTTGGAAAGCTCCACCTAAACTGCGTTCACTTTTTTGTGACAGCAAACAGGGAATTGGACCATATAGAAGCAAACAAATTTGGATTCTGAGATTGAGTTTCCAATAAGTTCAATCGGCAGACGCGTCTGTAAAGCATTGCCGGAAGTCTGACCCCACAGACTTAGTCTCTGCATGAACATCTTGATCAGAGTTGTCCGGGTTTCTTTTCATTGCGTTTAATGTTGCTGCATAATATGAGATTGCGTATCTGTGGTTATTTCCATTATAGATTCTTATTGGGAAATACGAAACTTTCTATCGCAAATTGTTCCATTTGAAACCTACCGAATGAGAATTCAAATGATTAGCATGAACGTCATCGAATGAACTTCGCAGATTGAACCTTTTCTGAATGAAGCTCTAACTCCGACTAACAAGAGCTGACCAGAACGCTAACAAAGAACGTCGGGATACCTCAAATATTCACATGTTAGAGACGATAAAACTTTGTAAGAAAGACCGCTTTTATACATACAGAAATCAACGATCTTGGGGCCACGTGAATGTAAGATAGCAGATTTGAATTCCGCACTAATCCACATAGTGGTGAACGGTTTGAGATATTAGAAATTTAACTACGGAATCGTGTTCTGTGGGCAAGTTTCATTCTAACCCTAACAAGTGACAATGAAGAAAAATTTTACCAGTCCTTGTTTTTACCTTCCAAGTACAGCAACAAAAATGTAGCGCAGACCTACGATTTTCATCAGCTTCATAATGGTGACTTTTGTATGCTTGTCTTAACCCATCAATGCTAAGAGCTTCAGTCCACTTTATAAAAAAGCTCATGGTTGAAACGGTGGTAATTTGAACCTTCATGTACATTTCATTTTAGTTAAACAATGAATTCTCATTTTGTTCGGATCATTTCTTCATTCTGTTTCTACTAGGGTCACATGAGTCATTTTGGCAACTTTCATTCGCATAAAACTAGTTCTGTGAAACCTATCAATGTTAGCCAAATCGGAAAACTAGACAACATATTTCATGCAGTTTTACACCGATGTTTCTTTGCTAACGAGTCATGTAGAATTCGTTTTGATTCTTCTGTTCCTATGCACAGTAATGCGGCCTTAAATAGTCACGTGATCTTATATAGACGTGCAAAACGTTGGCTGAGTTTAGTCAGTTACTACTAATTGAAAATAGCTTATAATCTGCCCAGGAAAATTGCTTGTTCTGTTTAGTTAAATAGAGTGGGACCTGAATTTTTTTTTACATCGGCATACACAACGGGCAGAATATAACATTAAAAACGCTAATCCATAATACTGTAGATTATCCAAACTCGACTGTAGATGCAAAATGTAACCGTGTAACTGGCCTCATTAATTTGGATATACAAACTTAGTTATAACCGACAATATCCGTAGTTCGTTGGAGGACTTTGAGTCATACTTCTGTTTATTTTAACTGAGAAAATTAGCTAATATGCCGGTTGACTAGTGACGAATGCTATGTAAGCCAAAAGCACTTAATTTCTTATGCGAAATTAAGTTTTGACTATGATAGTGCTTTAGTGCACTTGTCACAACAGCTAAGAGATCGACCACGATTTCAAATTTTTACAGCGCTGACATTGACTCTGAAGTTAAAAACACAAATTAAGAGGTATCAAACAAACAGTGTCATCCAACAGAGTCGAGGTGGCCCAACTGAATAGTTAAGCGACAAACTTGGAAAGGTCTATAATGTCTATAATGTCTTCAGAAGAATGGGTATGCAAAAGTATACACAAGTTGATATTATTAATTTCAGTAGCTTATAAGTGGTCATCAATTTTGTTAAATTTTACACGGATTAAGGCTTACAACTAAAACGTTGACAGCAGTCTAAAACAGCATTTCATTGAGGCGGAGTACACATATTTTAATACAATTATTTTTGCTGACAAGCTTATTGCCCTAACATCAAATCTTCTGAAGTTCATAGGAAATCGGATTTGAGTTTGCAATAAATGTTACGCATGTACGTGTTACTTAACGAATATCATAAAATAGAATGCATTTTTGAAATATTTGGGTTAAATTATTTGACAACGCTCTTGAAGTGTTGAAAGCAAGTGTAAAAATTGATTGCTAAAGTGGGGCGAGTTTAGACGAACACTGAAGAGTTTTGCAATATTCAGCAGTCCATCTTTGACTCGTTTTGGTCATACATCGTCGACTTAATGGATCGAGAATAATGAGTCTGTGTGGTACAGTTAATTGCCTTACTTCACTAAACAAACGATGTGTAAGACCCTGCTATGATAAACCTAGGTGACCATACGCCGTCTGAACAAAAACGGGGACTCCACTTACGAAACTCTTGGCCTGTTAATTTCTGTATGCAGCTGACAAAAGCAAGTATAAATATTGTTTTTGTGAGGATGTATCACACTCAGGAAACTCCAGAAAAGAGTACCGGACAATCCCTTGCTGGAATTGCATTAGGCTCATGGGGAATTTGCCAGAAGGTCAAGTACTAAATTAGAACGTCATGTGGGCGAGCAAAGTAAGTTATCTGGGGAAAAATTTAAGCGACACTGCGAAACCACATAGAAGAAAGTACGCACGTCGTAGTCATTGTATCTGACGAGCCCGTTCAGGAAATCAGAGCTAAACTGAAGGATAGGTAAGGGGCGATTATACGCATTCCGATCAGTTCAGCTGAAAAGAAAGCGGCGTTCACCAACACTTCCAGACAGTCTTGACGAAAGCCTTACTTTTGCAGTTGGACAAGATCACCTTAGCAACATTTTCACTAGATTGAACATAGCGGCACGAAAGTGGACGATAGTAGAGGTTGGCATTTCATATTGCCTCATCAGTACCAAACAGCAATAATCAGGAATGTATACATATAAAAAGCTAGTGGGGTAGGAGCTAGACAGCTAAAGCAGAGAGCGGGGTGGATAACCTTACGTAAAACTGTTAGGTCCACAGGAATCTAAGGTATAGGTGCAATTGTTTTTACACATGATGCTGGCTCGAGACGGCTCATTATGACCGCATCTGTGAAATTATTAGTGTCATATGTATATACTAGTGTTATAAATATATATCACATGTAGCTGTAGTTTGGTACTGAAGGTGTAATGCAAAATACTAGCATCTACCATTGTCCTTCTTCTTATCGCAATGTCCACATTTATGAAAAAATCAAATTTTCAAATTTTCATCAGGACCATTATTAGGCTGTTCTGAGTGTACATTTGGACAGCTGGGTTTGAAAACGTGCTTTGGGAACCCCTTTGCCAAATTAAACCATCTCCCGCCTACGTGTGGTTCTATGGCATATTTGTTCAATCATTATTAATTCTACTTGGAGGTCAGTAGCCTAAGGCTTGATGACAAGAAATGCGTTTAGTCGGTAATTTTGTATTTAGTCTATAACCTGTATGACTTGCTAGATTTCTTGTTGTGTTTTTATGCAAAATACTTATATAACCTCTTATTTGGATTATCCTGATCGGAGTATGTAAGTACACACAGAACGCATCGTTTTGTATTATTTTATGGATGAAGTACAACTGAACCAGTGGCAATAACAAACCGTAAAAGCTGGCACAAAATATTCGTAAGGGTGTTCAGTACTGCCAACGCACAGGCGGTTTAACAAACAGTCACAATCTTGTTATTACCTCCTACGACCCGCCGAGCAATCTTCACTGCGTAACTGACATGGAGTGAGCTTTTCCACCGTGGATTAGAGGAATGAGCCACATTGCGTTTAATCTGTTTCTAAAGACAGGTTACCCATATTTTGCTATTTCAAAGCAGATTTGAGAGAAAGAATACAGGGAATCATTGGATTATATTTATGTGAAGATGAATGACAGGGAGATTTCCATGTCCTTTAGCAAATCTGAAATGCTAATTATCACACTCTTGGTGGGTCACATTTAAAATTAGGTAGATGAGCGCTGAGAGAAGTGGAAAAATTTTTCAGACACTGTAGGAGTGAACTCTTTTGTTTGGCTGCAAACACGGTACTGGGTGCTTCTCAGCTGATACAGATGATAAAAAACAACTTGTCTGCAAACCGACTGGTGCACTTATCAAATACAAACCGTTGTTTCCATTAGCCAGTTCAACAGGACGCAAGAAGGCATACGCTGCAAGATGTAGATATTTCGTTTACTGTCATCAAGTGACTACAAAACACAGTTATGCAAGTCTATATCATGGCAACAAAACGACTAGCCAAACAAGTGTCACGCGGATGAATACGTGGGTGGGGCATACGGTTTCACTTGGCACAAAGTGCTGACGCAACCAAGCTTTTTGATATGCTACTTCAACCGGTTACACTACCCTGATACGCATCCATTTGACGTGTGTTTGGCTTTTTTCTTTTCCACACGCAAAACCCATATAACTTAACATTTGTCTGCAGAGGATTTGTGCAACATTAGAAGACAATTACAACAAAATTCACAACGTTTTCATTATACGGCAGAATACTGAGAGAAGAGTATTAAAATCTGAAATGACTGTCAAGCAAGGAAGATCCGTTTCACTTTTAAAAGGAATGAGAGCTCTATATTTCTCTAACTTTTGATCAAAATACTAGTATTCGAAGTGGGTTATAATTACTTCGCCTCAGCTTTTGACTTTTTCATTAGTAATGACCTATGTTTGACTTAAATTTAGTACCCTTATATCAAACCGTATGTTCAATGTTTTTATACTACTCTACAAGAATTGACAGTGCTAGCTTAATGTTTAAGTGATATGAAGAAAAGAGAATAATACGTTTTACATTATTTTACTTGTTATGTAGGTGATTCCAAAGCAACTCAGACTGTACTTTAAAGTATAGCTCATGTTATCTGTCATATTTCCAAAACCCCCCAGACACAACAAGAAGTATAAATACTCACACAAATGCGCATTTTTTTGTAACAATATAGAAGAAAAAGACGAACTCTAGCGTTCGTTTGTTGTCCCCCTCCATATTATGTCGTACGGTGTGACGTGTCATATCTGATTTACGGGATATGTATTCTCTCGATTTTGACGTGTTGTGTTTAAAAATACCTACAGCGACCTGTATAATCTCTTTCAAGAATTTAGGAAAAGCATCCGGGCATCAACATATCTGTTTTGGGTCTCAATGATTCTAGTTTTTTGGACAAAACTTTACACTACTCGCTGCACCAGTATTGTTTAGACCAATACAGGCCTCTCCGACAACGACGAGATTGATCTGACGAGCTTCCAACTTCATGAACGAAGGCAGTTCTGGCTTAACGCTTTACAGATAAAGGTAAAAATTCGAAGGTGTCGATGAACATTTTAAAGCAAGTTGGCAGGTGACAACGATATTTGCATCACCTGAACTTTAGACCTTAGAACCATATTTTTACTGCGGTAAAACAAGAAAAGAGTATTTTACAAATCACATTTGCTATATTCAACGATCATTGTTTAATAGTTTCCAAACAGTTTTTATCAACATACAGAAGGTGATATTATATTGCTCTGCGAAGGTCGAAATTGGCTGGTCGGCCTCTCAAATCGAAGGCACGAGAACACACGGCAAGGATTCAAACATCAGTCACTCGAGCAATAAATGAGCACGTTGCAATAAGCCAACACGCATCCGAATCAATCTGATTGAGATGTGGTTACCTGTGACCAACTAAATATTACGAAGTGGTTTATTAGAAACAGAATGCTCTAAACAAAATAAGCCTTTATTTCAAATCTTGAGTTGTCTTTAGTGGACGTTTTTCCATCTAATTGGACGTTAATTCCAAGGATATACTTCTACTCCTTGGATCTGGATAATGAAGTCATTGTTCTGCACTCTAGGGAATGTTACTTGTACATACAACCATACAGTTGTAGCCGTACCTTTTTGATCTGTTTCGTTTATCACTTAATAAATCGGCGATATTTTGTCGAACGCTTCACTGGAAGTTACTTAGATGTGAGTAAAAACAAAGCAAAGTGAACAAACCTCACTGCTAACAATTCAACATCACCATGATTATGTGATACAGTGTTGCCATGGCAAAATGAACAAACCAAGTAACAGGTTCATACGAAGTCAAACAAATGCCAGATATAAACAGTGAAAGAGCTCAGAAACACTTACATAATAATAACGACACAACTGAAACCGTGCGTTTTGGTCGGCCATTTCTTGCGTGGCGGATGGCGACAGTTGCGAGGCTTTCACATGGTGTTTCTTTTGTGGACAAGAGATGGAGCTGCTCAACGTGAAATCTATAGGGAAAACCTGCAACGGTAATACTATCATTTTATTAGCTTCGTGTTACTGTCCCGAAAAAAAGCTCATATACTGCTTTGTCGATAGAATAATCAAGATATGTATACAGGATATGATTTTCAATGAATTGTCTTTATTTCTCTCTTTCCAAAATAGAGGGTAGGTCTATGAGTACAATAAACTTGTGGAAAAGATTGTTTTTATGTATTTGATCGTCATAATAACTACGACAACAAGAATCTGATTTAACGAAAAATTCGGCCGATAGAAACTGCGTAACTACTAGCAGTTATGCAGTCATAGTTTCAAATGGCAAGTTGAACTGGTTGCGGGCTAGCAGACGTTAACCGTTCTCAAAAACTTTTGCTGGGCGCAGTGGTAAGAGTTGCGCACCTGGATGCTAATTGCTGTGGTAACGATCCGCATTCAGAATCTCCTCATTTTGGAGACAATCGGTTGGCATCTGGCTGACAGTTTGAAAGCCCTCTTTTACAGGCAGCGTGGTTAGATTCAATCACGTGAGCAACAAATACGCCTGAAACTGTGTTGATTAGAGCATTGTTCAAGCACACATTGCGAAGTTCACGTGCTGCATCAGACAGTCGCCTGGTGGCATGACTAGTTTCAACTGGCCGATATGAACAAACGAGTGAATGCGCGCAAACATTTACTGTAGAATGTGAAAGTTTGTCTTCGAGAGGTGACGTGATAACAAAGGTCAAACGCAGGTTGTGTTGTTTCGAATAACTTTCCGACTTCTCTTGTTGTAACCTTAGGCAAAGGATCCCTCGTTGATGCTTGTAAAACGGCTATCCGCAGCAACATATAAATGAGGCCATGTAACGTCCCCAAAAAAGACAATGTGTTTCTAGAGGAAAATGTAACAGTGTGAATTTCATGACTATTCAAAGGTGCTAAAACAGCCACATGAATACTCAACACCCTCGTTATTAGAACATCCTGTAGTAACCAACTGTATGTCTGTTTCAACTCCACCTCAAGTTTCTATCTGCAGTTGAGATAACGTATATGATTCTGAGGCTGCTTTCTATATATACCTGGTTTCTTATTAATGTGGAACTATTTACATAGATTTCACGATCAGGTGCTTATCGGAACTCATCAAGGAACACCGTCCTGTCCGGATTAACAATGGAGACCTTCGAACATTTTCAGTGCATTAATGGTACTTCTTGTGGATTTCAGTCATATCATCGCTCCGTCCCTTCCTTCTCGCATGATACGCCAAGTTTATGGCAATTAGTCAGAAGCCACAAGATGTGAACGCAGAATTCTCAGTACGACTGAAACTCTTTAAATGCAACTGGATAATTCACTTTTGTGTACAGGCTTCGCGACTGCCATGAACCGCCACCTACACCGTAACCGGTGTAGGTGGCTGACTGTATATGAACTTGTTAACTGGTTTGCTCGTTTCGCTTAACAGCATTGTTTCACATATAGTTGTGTTGTATCCCGCGGGACGATGAATTGCTGCTAACGGACTCGATTACTGTATTGGTTTGAAAGGCTGTTCTGAGATTTGCAACCAATGAAATTTGCAGACTCGCAACCGCTTATTCCGGTTAATAGAGCCTGCAGCTTCTACATTTGTTAATTTATTCGGCATTTCTGATGGCACACAGGTAGTAATGAAGATGTTTTCAGGTTTTAGCGGGAACAGTTATTTTGATGTTATTTGCACCTGAATAAAGGTTTGCAGTAACACATGAAGATAAATTATTGGTTATCAGAAGGTTGAGCGCTTGCCTTTTAATTTCGTAATGCAATCGTTTGTTCACATATGACCTGGTCACAGGAAAACACAAATCGTGATCATGAAGTTATGTCAGTCCCACCGAAAGTCCACTGTAGCAATATCGAAGAAAACTTTTGATTTTCACTGCAGAAGAAAGCCATGCTAACTAAGGCTGAGAAACTAGAAAGGTAGGTCGTCACCATGGCAACGTTTTTACAGCGAACGAGGAATTAAGCTTATCGAGTACATAATTGATTCCAAAACTCTTCTGCTCCCATCTTGGTCTGGTGTACATATTACACTTTATTCTTTAACGACGCGCAACAACTCTGTACGTGTACTTTACTGCAAATACGCGTACATTTAACCAAGTATAGAAAAAGTGACACCTAATAAGTTGTTCGTGGTTTTGTGGAGAAACATTGAAACCACCATTCACAATTCATCTCAGCCAACTAATTCAAATAGAAGGTCCGATCGGTTGCTTTTGAGAAGTGCTTCACTTGTGGTTTGCTTTTAATAGACTGTCAGAAGTTAACATTCTTGTCGCAACCAAAATTTGAACTTTCACTACGTTTTCATGTTGACCGTTGCACACGACCAGTAACATGGCTGACTTATTGCGCGTAAACGCCCAACAATATTAGCCTCTTAGTAATGCTTAAATTGTTCAGTCGTCTCATAAAGAGATCTGGTTGCTATCCTATTAAATCTAGTCGATGTTCCATGACTAGAACATCTCTCTAAATTGGACCACCATAAACTGTTAAATGGCAATTTGGTAAATAGTGAGTAGTAAGAAATGTGAGTTGATGTAGGTTAAACACCACCAGAAATTTCGGAAAGAAGCACTGAACTCGAGTGGAATGCAGTGCATTGCCAGTTCCTGCTCGCTATTCACGAACTTGCCACCTAGAGAGACAATCGATTTCATGCTTGATTACATCCAGTCGAATGATACGCAATTCGGAATGCCGGCTTAGCAACTGACAGACCTTTTGCTAGTTTGCACGCAGGATATCCAGTCGCAGTTTGATGGGAAAATCTATCGCCAGAAGGATGGGGTCGCAATGGGCTCGCCACTAGGTCTTTTGCTGGCTGACATTCACGTGGCATGGTAGAACAAACAGGGCTAACAGGACTGATAGATCAGTGCGTACTGTATGAACGTTATGTAGATGATATTTTCTGTACCGTCGACGGCATTATTGATACTGACTGCCTACTATCACTAGCCAACTCAGCTCGCAAGTTGAAATTCACCATGGAGAAAAAACAAGATGGGAAACTGGCCTTCTTTGATGTTGCACTACTGAATCGTCCAGATGGATTGATTCAACGAGGCATGCATAGGAAGCGAACATGGAATGGCCAATATACCCATTCCCACAGCTTTGTTCCGATGGAACAGAAACCGAACTTGATGCGTTGTTTGACCAATCGAATTCACAAAATCTGTACTGAGGACACGATAGACAATGAGCTCAAGCTCTTATGTGAAACGTACTGTGCTAACAGGTATCCAGACAAATTTCTAATTAGAAACATACAACGAAGGGAGCCGCAAGACCGTTAATTTTCTGTTGGCGGAAAGCCATCTACGTGAGCTTGCCTTACAAGGGCGAATTATCAAGTGTATCACTTACCAGAAGGCTTGACACGACCCTGATGAGAACGTTCCATGCTGCACAACTAAAATTAACGTTCTCCTCTAAGTCAACTGTACACCTTCATCTCAAAGACAGTGCGCAGTAGTGTTATCTCGTTTTGTATCTACTCATCCGCTTGTTCCTGTGGAGCAGGTTATATTGATCGCATGGCACGGCGCTTGTCGGAGAGAATACGCGAACACCATCCAGCTTGGCTGATGACTGGACAACAACGAAAGTTTTTTTAGCGCAACTTTGTCGCACCTAGTTGATGCGGGCCACAGAGTCAATGTGGATGTCGCATTCAGACCGATCTACCGTGTCACGCGTGTTCACACCAGAGGTGTGAAATGTCGCATCTTGGCTGCCGCGGAAGCGATCGGAATTCGGTTGCGAAACTCTAATCTGTGTGCACAAAAGTCTTTTGTTCAAGCACTGAATTTACCATGGCCTGCCGCCGTTGGAACACATGACACGGCACCACAATAACCATATCTGCAATCCCAAAATTACACTAGATTCACACTGCATTAGGTTCCATAAAATCCTGACTTGACAACTAACTTCATATTTATTGTGTTGTATTTGGCCTGAAGAAGACACACCAAAAACGAGCTTGTTCGCCACGTTTTGGATTTTGATGGATACTCCAGGTATATTTGTACAGCTATTACATACTTGCTGGTGCCTGTCTTTGTTACTTCGGCGGCTATATAAAGAAGTGTTGATGCATACAACAATAAGTAGTGAGTATAGGTTTGCAATACACGATGTCACGCACTTCATTGCCGGTCACTATTTCCGTGAGTTACTGCAATCATGACACCTTATTTTGGCCACCGTGAGAGCATGGCGCAGTCATCTATCTCTCTCTCTCAACAGTTGTGCACACTTTTGGATGACGTATCAGCTCAGCCAGACAGTATTATTACAACATCGTTAACTTAATCAGATATAATATGTCAACAGTAATTCGACGATTACTTAAAATGACAGATAAGACTCATCACCTAATTTCAATATGATTCAAATATCCATATGCTTGTGCGTACCCTACCTAAACATTTTCCGCCACACCAAACCGAAGAAACTGATTAGGCGGTGTGTTCATATTTCGTCTGCAGATCAAACGCCAAATTGCTTCTGCTTTCTCACTGTACTGATCTGGATAAATGGAGAAAATGTTTGCTGTTACGTATGTCAGTAACCTAAGAATGTTTCCTGAGGGCTCAACTTCATCCTTATGAACTTCTTATGAACAGTGTTTATCAGCCATTTGAGTGACAAGTTTTAATTGTTGTACATATGGTTACACCCTGTTTTTCAACTATACTTTTTTACCTGTTCATACCAATTAGAAGTGTCTCAGCGGTAACTTCTCAGCTTTCCACTAGGCTGGCATTACACACGACGAAGTCATTATTTCGAGACCTTTCAGTGCCACCATCCGAACAATGACTAACTCACTGAAGCCAAAGAAGATTTTGCTAAAACCTTGTTAGGTACATCTTGTTGATTCTCACCTCAGACATCTTTTTTCATCACCATAATTATGCCTTTTTCACACAGATGGACATTTTCTTCTAGTCTATGCAACGCTGAGCGGTTATTCTCCTGGATTTCAGTTGCGTACAGCTTTCACCTCATTTCAGTCTCCTGAAAGTCTTCTTAGGATTGACAGTGATCCATCAAGAAAAGAACAAAAGCCACTCGAATGGTGGCGCCAGTTGACTGAAACCAGAAATCATGGACATTTTCAATTTAACCCCGGACCTCAACTGCGATTTCACGGATTTGCGGTGGCTCCCGGTCGGAGATACCTCATATTTAGCGAAGCAGCGCAGGAGGCAGAAAACAGGGAGTCACTCTGGTCTATAAGAAGAAAACAGGTAAGTTATGGAATAACACAATAATCGTTCGTTGAACTGTTGTGGCTTTGTTTGTTTGTTAGTTGCCCTAGGTGTGCTAATATACTAGCGAGTCCGGAATAAACATCAGATGGCTCGGTAGAAACAAACGCACTGGCGGATTATCGATAAGAGTATTAACAATAATGATTTGACCTGGTATGATGATCGAGATCATTCTATCCAAACCAGCTGTCAGAGTTGAGATCTACTAAAGAATTAATGCCAAAAATTTCCCGTTTAGGTAACGTTCTAGTGCCTCACACAGTTTTTCATGTCAATCTATGGCTAATTAGCTTACACAGGAAGAAAGTTGATCAGCTGTTTGGATGAGTTAAGACACTAAGAGTTTATTAGCTTTAAAACAGATAATTGATTTTCCGTGATTATTGAATATCTGTACGTCTACGGTGGTTTTGGAGATCGCAAGTAATGTAAAATGCTATCTGTCAGGTTAGCAACCCTTAGTTTGGCTGTTGTCAACTTCTGGTTCTGTGAGCGACTCTAGACCTACGACTTTAATCGTACTGACCGCTTTTCGTTTCTTTTATGGCAAACTGATCAATCTGACGTTTGAATCTATAATAAACCAGGCCGGATGATTACCTTCTTCATATCATACAGTAGTCTTTTTTCTGTTATAATTTAGAAGGCTTTTATTTCGGTTTTTTGTTAACAAAGGGCTATTAGACATCATTTTTACTTAATGTACAAGTTAAGCAAACTCAGTGTTGTATGATAAAAGTTGTATAAAGTTTGATGAACAGAGTGAACTTTTGGTTCAAGGTAAATCTGTTCGCTAAATTGCAAAACAAAACAGCTTCGAATTACTAGCTAATTAAGTTCATCCTGCTTTTCTTTGAACACGGTTTGTCGATAAATTCACCACTTAGTTGGGATATGATCGGTAGCCATCGTTCGTTTATTTCTGTGCAATCGACAGCTGTTAACACCAGACTTCGTTCATCAGGGTGAACTCCCTCACCCCTAAATATCTTGTTACTATCAAATATTCCACATTTGGTCTGTTTCGATGTGCGCCCACATACAGCATCACCGTGCGGAAATATCTTCGAAAGTTTTGTCTACATACACTTCTCGTCACATGATTTGTATCTTCTGTCCCAAAAGAGAGAACACCATTATTCAAATTGATTCCAGTTATCCCACTCAGACCTTTCTAAAAGGTATACTGTTCAAAATTTCCTCGTATAGCCCAATTTCAAGTGAAATCTACAAAATGATGTCAATATATTCAGGTGTTTTGAGAAGCAAATCAGATAACATGATTATTCTCTTATTCCGGTATGAAACAAGTGAAAACTTATCTACCATGCTGTCAAATATTGAGTTAGTCCAATGAAAATAACACTTGGGATGGTGTCTTCAGTAGAAGAGCGATTTTCTTTATGTGTCTTGTTAACTTAAAGACAACCTGTACTATCATCCAAATCCTGTCATTGACCCTGTCTCCAGCTCCGCGTGGTGCAACGATAGTCGCACTGTACGTTACAACAAAGTAGCAGAGTTCCGAATTGACTCAAGCAGATGCATCCTAGGCAGTATGGTACACTGTTTTTTGAACCGAGTTTATACACGACTTTTCGTGAAACATGAGGTAGAAAAATTACAATAGCGTTGCTAATATTAATACATAGAGCTAAAAGTTGCAAACCAACCACTGAAGAACAATGAATACTTGTAAATAAAGTCAAGTACTGTTAAAAGCATAGTTTCTTTCGTTTTTAAACATCTATTTTGTTGAGTGAGCAGCTTATTTGAGAATCAGCAGTTTTTGCTCCTAGAGAAAATTCTCAAGTTGCAAAACTAATGGAAATAGGTATTTGAGGGTTCATTGAGTTCAGTTGCTGTACTACCTCAACGCATGCAACACACCACCCCAATAAAATAACACTGTTGTTAGAGAAAAGAAGGGGATACTGACAATGACATTTAAGTTGAAACAAGCATTAATTCTTCATTCATTACAATGACTTTCTTCCTGTTACATTAAAAAATCCATTGGATACATGCTTTTTCGATAATTAGGAGTTATTGGTTTACATGATCACCAGCTTCTGCGAACAGATGGACATATCGTCAAGGTTTTTTGAATAGCTGAGAGAGTACGATTTGACACACACAGAAAGATGTTGGTTATTATGTTTTCTTGAAATTGAACATACAACACACTCTTTTTGCTAACATCTTCACTACTTGTCTGTGGCCTTCTCGAATACGCCGGGTGAGTCAAATGACTTCTGTCTACTTGTTCAAACGAAAGGTGTCAGCCCTGCGACTAACCAACTACAGTGTGTTGATTGCAAAATACATGTAAGTATTGGGTCAGGAATACGACTGAATTTATTCTAACCACTCAGCCTGAGGGCTAATTGTTTCCTTCAGTGGTGATTGTGACTTACTCGGTTATGGTTTTTGTCCTTCGCAACATAGTAACCAGATAATGATATCTGTCATTTCAGTGCAACTCCACAGAGGGCGACGGAAATTGGGATTGGTTTGTGAGACTGAATGAGTAAGCGTAGATAATACAAATTCATATTAGCTGCTCGCACCTAAGGTCTGATGAAATGGTTTATCTGCACGTAAATTTCAAGGTTCTGCATTCATAATTTTATTTCTTGTGGTACTTTGGAAAGATGGTTGGAAAAATACGCTTCTTACGGGAAGATGAGCAGCGGAATAGACAAAGCTCTATCAAACTGTATGTGTAAATGTGACGATTGTTTCAAATCCGCTTTACTGAGCTAACTATGAGGGAAGTGGGATTAATTTACAATTCACATTCTTACAATAATCAGTTTTCTCAATGTAACCACGCAACTTGAGCAGCTTCATAATTATTCATTGTGCAACCAATATGTGTTGCCTACGGCTGTTTCTACCTCGTTCCATCTAATTATCTTCAAGCTTTGGGGGACTCGAACCCATGACTTGTGTGGAAGTATGAAAGGAATGTTTAGATGCTCATTCTATAGTCCAGAAATCTAGGTTGTTGGGCTAAAAGAAATAATGTAAGCCTACTTTCTGTAGACTGTGCTTAAGAAAAAGCTAAACTGCTGTTCATTTTCAGTCTATCATCGGTCAGGAGGTTGATGAATCCTTGTCAGTGCGATCGTAATAACAGCTATAGGTAACACTGTAATAAACAATTTGGATAAACTCAAATGTATGGGGAATTTAAATTTTAGTAAGAAAGCGGATGACAGAATTGGTTGATCGCTTGTGTAACTGAATGTTTAGTAACGCTTAGCATTTATAAGTATGTATTTCATTGCCTCGAGTGATGGAAAGGTTTGTTAGTTGATGGATGAGTGGAATACTGGGAAAGTTGTTATGATGACGAATTTACCATTAAACTGTTGTGTGCACTTTATGACGCTGGTGACTTCATTCTTGAGTCAGATTAAGTTTAGTACAAGATTTACTGTTTCTGGTTTAGAGGCCAGAACTGCCCAGCCGGCTACGGATGAACTAGATTTCTGTCAGAAGACTAAAACCTCTAATAGGTGCAAGACGCTCAGTTTGAGATATAATGTGATTTTCTTGTTAATGGAGTGAACAACGTCTGTCAGGTTGACAACACTATCATTTACGTTGTTCTGTTCGTCTATCTATTCAAAAACTGGCAGTAGTATTCACCTATACTCCTAAGCACCAACCTGCAAAATAGCCAATGCAGGACACCTGACAAGGGTAATTTGACGTGTCAGTGCGTAACTGGCTCATGTTAAACATAATATTTATTTTTTCCTAAATATAGTGACACAAACTGAATAAGTACTTTAGTTTAATCGGGTTACAACCAGGGCTATTTGACGGTTATTGAGGCCATCATTTATCACTTTCATCGGTGCGTCTCATATAAAGGTCAGAACAGAAAATATGTTCGAACATGATACTGAACTGAATTTAGCTGGCGATTCAAAATAGCGGGCGCACGTGTGGCGTGGGAACTAGCGAGCTGGACAATAATGATTGTGCTTTATTGAACGCCTTTTCGCTACACAGATATCACAGTTCGATATTGCCTAAGGTGAAGTTCCTGACAAGTCGCTGAGCACAACTGCCTCGTGATAATGCGGACTTGAATCAAAATCTCGCTTACGGCAAGAATAACTATTACAACCGAACAACAATGACTCGAGTCTGGTGATTCTTTCAAAACTGATTAGATAAAAATCTACATGATTACGGAAATTACGATAAGTTGTGAATGGTTTTTAGTTTATATACAAAAATATCCGCTTGTTTTCGGAAGATAATAAGGGTTAATACTTCACAGTTTACACACATTTTTGACTAAGACGTGCTTTGCTAGTGTTCTGTGTAAAATCTTCCTTGAGAAATCTAAGTCCGCTTTTTTGGTCGTCAGCAGTATAGATCCTCGAAATCTGTTCAGCAGCCAATATGTAAAACTTTAATTTTGTACTTCAGCACAAAAACCTCATTCGGACAAACGTACTGTCTAACGTAAGTTGGACAACCGCGTAACATGGTTGAAATGGCAAGTTCCCGTCAATATATGTTGACGTTGAGGAAAAATGTTTCAGAAGTTTTCGGATGCTTGAGTGGCTTTAGAACTGTCGCAAAATAAGTCGAGAATGTATGACACCACCTCGCAGAAAATCCTCTTCCAAGGAGATGTTCACCGTGGGTGATGGACATTTGCTTCTTATGGAACTCGGGTGAAGCAAGCGTGTTTTAGTGCTTAGTACAAGTTCACTCGGTAAATGCATTCAAAGTGTATACGCGCACTTATGGTTAGTTCTGAGATTTCAAGAAGGCCGTTTCTTGCAACCTGAATCACCGCCTCTTCTAGAAGAAAGTATAGTCTAGGAGGAATTCTCACTTGCACAACAGTTATTCAACGTTTCTGATGCAGTTGCTTCTATTTGTTTCCTCATATCTTCCAAACCTGGTGTTGATTAACAGTAGTTATTTAAGTAAAGGATTACGAGACTAACATCATACGCTCGTTTTATTGAACTCCATCACAGTAGTGAGAGAAAGCAGAGCTCTTATTTGAATATTTGTGAAGACATACTTGTGAACGGATCATTCAAATGTACAAGAAGCCAATACCGAACAGTAACCACTTGATAAACAGTTGTCTGATGTCGTGGACCAGATGTTAGCTTATCACAGTGTTATGTGAACACTGTTTGTAGACGGCTGTAGATTATCGGTTCCGCCACCATTGTACAATAAACTGGAGTTGGATCATGAAAGAAAGCTGCATCGTTTCTGCTGGGAAGTTCGAGGTTATTTTGGCCTACAAACTTTCTTTCATGTTTAGTTCTACTAGGTGTTTTCTCAGCGCGGTACGTAATTCTAAAACGTTTCAGACCTCATTAAGGGGTTACAAGAAGAGGATTTGGTTCTCTGGGATATTTCTTCTGGGGAAGAGTGTTATACACTAGAAACAATGAACCAAAAAACGACGAAAAATAACGTAATCTCAGGAACTCAGCCAAATGCAAAAATAACGCATGGTAGGAAAAATGGAATTGCTCACTCATTCACGACTTCCAAGAGTAAATAATGCGGTGCGTCACCTAACACTATGGGACAGTACAAGTGTGGATGAGTTTCTACCGAGTAGTTCACTGGACCATTTTCAGAAGTGGCTGCTTACACTGCGGGGATTTCATAATCCTTCCGGAAAGGATAGTCAGTGTAACTTCACATGAGGTCGCAAAAACCAAATAACAGCAAGTCTGTCTTTTGAACTGATAGTTCCCCTCAAATACACAGCAAAGTTCTCACCTATCGCCTGTTTGGAAACGGTTTTGGAAAATAAAACAAGTCAAGCATTTTTCCTGTTTTCGGATGAAGACCGTTAGAATAAGCGTCACATCCTCGTTAGCATTCTCAAATGAAGAATTATAAAAACAACTGGAGCCTTCACACAAGAAGGGATCTAGTAATTTTGTGTGTATTTGTTTGATTACCTATCTCAATTATTAAAGAAATGACATCGATCGCTCTAGTTAGTGGTGCACTTCAAGATAGGTGAGGGTTCTCATTAAAGACCTTGGGTTAGTTTGAAGTTTTTGCATAAATAAGGTGTATATGGGTTGGGTTACTGCATGTTTCCACCCCGTTAATACAGGTGGAAACAGTCCGCCTTGGATTGTCAGTTTGCAGTGGCTGAGTCAGCAAGGGCTCGGATGGGTGTTCGTAGTGCATCTTAGTGCTCATCTTCAGAGGAACACTTCGCAACCGATTTAGTCCTTGTTCAAAGAAATCAGGCACATATAACATGACTGAGGTATCGGACCGGCTATTCTTTGTGCCATCAAACAGGCTATACTTCAACTGCATACAAACCGACTCGTCACAAGCAACGTCCATGAAACTGGTGACCTAGCTGATAGAGACATTGTATCGTAACGCAAAGTACACCCGGTTTGAGCCCCATTCAGACTGCCTCTACCTGACGCGTCCAAGCAAGGACGAAACAGGTCGTGAATAGTTTGTTTGATGGTGAGCATCAAGAAGCACTACAAAGGTGTTTATATAATTTCAGGTAGTTCATCTTCATTCGTTCAAACAATAGCAATTCCGCTGACTTCCACTCTACGAAAAAATTATCGATCAGTTCACTGAATCCCTCAAGGCAATTTTTAGCCCATTGTTGATATCTTTTCGATCTCGTGAAAACGACGCTGTTCCAAGATGTTTTACGAAAGCAACCTAAAGGCTTTCATGTGAGTGCCACTGGTAGATGTTTTATTTTACTCAATTTTGCCAACCCGAATCAAAACAGGTGTGTTTTGCAGTCAGTTTAAAAATTCCAGAATTAAAGTGGCTATTCAAATTAACAATAGCTGACACAACCATGTGTAATATTTTCTTTCTCTCAAACTCTCACTCAGCCAATTAATACAGTCTACAAATGAGTGTTTATGACATTTAGACTTAAGTTACATTTTGACTTGCTGGCTTGTATGTAACTGGTTATTTTCGAAAACCTTTTGAATTTAAGATTAACACATTTCGTTGCTAAATTTCTATAGCGTTTTGCTCGGATTTCTCTTGGTTTTAAAACCAATAGGTATTATTAATTTTTGTTAAGAACTCGCTGGACAGTTAAATCTTTGGTGATTTTATAGACTTGGCCACTGCCGAAAGTTGAAATCTCACAAGCGGACAGAAAGTGTTCCTACATTTTTCGGTTAAAAGTGACCATTCGAACAAGACCTCACTCTTGCGAGCTGTGCAAGATGGAAGTGATTCACATGAACATTATATAAATAAAAAAATATGTAGTAAATACTGTCAGTTACTTTGAGCACATATCAATGGCAAAGCATAAATATAAAGTAGGAAAATCTGCTTGATTTTACCTGTTAGTTTCTATGGAAACAAGATTGAAATATCTAGATTGAGCAATCAGACTGCGTGAATAGGACAAAAGGTGAGTTTCTCATCAAATAAACTTACATAATTTAACCGAAACGAACGAAAACTCTCCAATTTGAGTGTGATAGTTTAACAACTAAATCCTAAGTTTAAGCCTATACGCTGAACCACGCACTGATGGTATCACCTCGTTTGTTGGTGAACCATTTGCAACCCAAAGGCTAAACTCTTTGAAAACAACCAGCTACTTAAGTTTGATTTTACAACCTTACTTGTATGGCCAAAGACATGAGGTGACGGAAGGAGTATTAGTTCTGTAGTTTATACAATCAGAAACTTTCGTTGTATTTGCAAGGCTGTTGTAGTTGAAACATTAACCTGGATAGACTGATATAGTTCACAATGAAATCGGCGAGTGAGCGGTCGACACAATTGTTTGACATGAACCAACGTTCAAGTTTAGATTCTCTGTAGACGGGGATATGCCCAACTGGAGGACTTTAATTATCAAACAAAATTAACGGTAAATGAGTCATTCTGAAATTCGCCTGCTGACAGATTTTCCCAAGTAAAAAGACCGCTAGATTTGAGTGATGTCTAATGTTTAGCAAATAAGTCCTGGAACTGACACTGAGAAACGACAAAATCGTGTTTCAAGTGATGATTTATATGGGGTCTCGAGGGAGGCAAACAGTTAGAACAAAAAGAGCGAGAAAAACGGATATTCAGTGAATTAATAACCAGTGAATTAATAACCATAGCTGAAACCCACATCTTGGCAGAATAATTGGTCTGTGAATGCTGGTCTTCTGCCTTTTCTGAATACATGCAAAGACAATGTAAATGGTATTAACCATTTTCAATAGAGCATTAGTTATCAATCGTTAACTCAACTCTACGTGAAAGGCTGGGTTTTAGCCTGCTAGACCCCTCGGTTAATTTGAACATAGTGGAAACGAACTCAGATACAGGTGGTCACTAGTTTCGTTTACCCATCAGTCCTAAGCGGCAGTTACAACCGGAACTGTAACTATACTCATCATAAACGACGTAACTCCATGTTCACTTAAGTTGACCGTACCACGTTGGCCACATTTGTGTCCAGGCATGTAAAGTCGGTACAAGTCATTTTGTCATAACATAGTGTTGAAAAATGGGACCGCAGTCGAACAGTTGAAGAATGGCGAACAATGATCACAATAAAAGACTATGGTCTCCTTAAGTGGCCAAGTTAGAACTGGATAAAAGAACTGACCGAAAACTAACCAGCTACGTGAATAGCAGTTGCTGATTATGTTATCGTCTACCTAACATCGAGGCTGCCCTGTCAATCTACCGACTGTTTTAGCATGAACAACCAGACAAGTGAGCCAGCCACACGTGGCTCTCCCGTGAGAAGTATTTCCGGTTGATATACCTAAGAATCAAAAACCTGTATGATCGTTTCCAGAAATACGAACAGAAAAGAAAACTTGGCTTCCATGTCTTGTATGTAACGCTTGTTTCATAGATGCTTTCTAGAAAAATCCGAGACAATTTTGTCTTCCGGGTTTTGTTTACTTATTTATCAGCGAAAAACAATTAGTGTTACCACGGTAGTCAAAAGGATATTACCAGAGTTAAATGTTCGTTTAGTTGTGTTGCGGGTTGAGTAAAACTAGGGTTGGATATGTGGCTTTTTCAAGTCATCAGCTGCTATTTTTCACAGAGTTCAAACAGTTATCAGCTCTGTTGATGTCACCGTCATCTCTGTTGTACATAAAACGCCCGAACAAAGATGACAAACTTTATGGTTGTTGCAGGAATTTATTCACGTTTTCCTCCGCTTTGTCATAGGAGTGAAGTTCCGCCGCTTTACATTCCCTTGTATATTAACAAACAGCTCGTTTGGAGCCAAACCACACTATGTACTCTGTTATTTGTCTCCACTAGAGAGTGAATGTTCAAAACCAGAAAGTTCACTGAGAATACTCGTGATGTTTATGATTAGTTGAAAGGGACATGAATTTTCTGAACACAGGCACCTTATTAACTGCGACAATCTGCTATGTCAGTTAGAAGTTTAAACTAGCAATTTTGATGTCCACAGAATTATTCAACTAGCGGAAAATAGTTGCTAGCTTTATTCGTCGAAGTAGGCGTTGATGTAATGAATTGCGATTACGTTGTTGCCTGTAGTTTTGTCAAACCGTAGACGATTCTGATTAACAAACGGCTGGCATACGGATTGTGTGTCTCAATCATTGAATAAACTGTCCACTTTGTCACCTGAATGCATATTCGAGAGTGCCCAGAAGACCATTGATTACACAAACAGCAAGCTTATTTTCAGGTAACTGTTAGATGCAGTGATGGTCAGTCACATTTGACTTCCGAAAGGTCCGAGTTCCAGGATCATGGTTCATGTTAGTTTGGACAAAGGTTACATTAATCAGGTATTATAATGTGTGCCTAAGCTCTTGCCTGTACAACTGACCACGACTACTGAGAATAACAATATACGATTTCTTTCCCTACGAAGACGTTGTATTTTAAAATGGTGACGTGCTGCTACTGAAGAAGATGAAACCACCCACAAATTTGAAGTGGTCCCATGATAAAAGAAACTTTACTTAGAGAAAACACAACCCTTGCATTGAATTGTGCATATTAAAAGTTACTGCCTGCAAAAACACTAAGATTCTTAAAGGAGGAGGCGACGGCCAGCAAAACGTTTGACTGTGGAACGGATATATCACATAAACGATATTGCGGTGAAGAGTGGCATCTGCGAACCGGACATTTGTAGCAGATTATCATTTAACTTCGCAGTGAAGACCTTTTGACTGATAGTTAAGACATCGTTAACCTAGCTGGTTTCTGTTTAGCCCTCTCGAGTTTCGTTTCCGAGTTATTTTGCATTTGCGATTGCCCATCATCTCCCGGAGAGCCATTACCAGATGGATCCCACACAGACGTTCACAGCTGTTTACGCAACTGATAAGCCCCGGTTGTTATGATATGCTGAAGCAGTTGCTCTGGGAGATTTTTGTGCACCTGTGTGTTAAGAAAGACTCTTTTGTTAGTTTAACACTGCCGTGGCAAAGATGCTATTGACTGATTATTGAATAACTCCACCGTACGTTTTCCTTGTCTGTTTAGCTTCACATCTGACCTCTGTTTTCCGCTTTAGAATCTCATGTTTTTTAGTGCTCACTTGATAGTCCGCAGAGAAAATTGCCGTGCCATAAATCGTGCGTATTAATGTTCTTTGACTGTTTTACTAAAATTTGTTTCGGGAAGATGCTACTTTATTAAAATGTGTTGTCTGAAAATGTTATGAACTTACCCCTTCAAAAGGGCAATTTGATGAGCCTCCAGATAATTGTCTAGGTCAGACTTTTTGGCGGTGTTGACCATTTGATGAAAGCTTTTTGAAAGTCGACCTGTCTCCTGTTGAAACGCGTGTTGGATACATCGAAGTAGATTTCATTGTTACAAACAAATAAACCGTCTCTATCACCAGACCAAAAGTGGAATCTCAGATTTTTACGTCCGGTGTAAGTGTGAAGATTCTAGGGGTTGTGAGAACACTTACTTCGGTAAAACAAGAAGAATAATGCTTAAAACAGGACTGAAGAGCGTATCCTAAGGTGTTTGATAGATACATTAACTTGTCCGCCAACGAGTGGCGTTCAACGAGAAGAACACGATACTTCATCTATCGTATACATCTGATCACGCAAAGGGTATAAAAACAGTAGTGAATGGGCGTTCGCGCCTTTGATAATTATCTACAGCACACAAATTCTCAAGTATGTTGAAGCCTTACTGATCAACCGTTGATTGTTTGTTGGTTGTGGTCAAAACAGTCGACTGTCAGTTTTCATGTGTTGTGGATCTTGTTGTGAGTATCACTCATGATCCATTGTGATGTTTAGTTTCACCGATTTCATGTCTTGTGTTTTTGGTTCTATATTAGTCAAACAATTATGACTGAGGAAAATGTGTCACGCCAACTAATTTTATTTGTCTCTCAAGCAATTTTTGCTCACTAAAGGAATGGAAGACTGTTTTATCCAAACTCCATACATCGGATTTGAACTGAGTGCGTTGCGCAACCAGGATCTCTCACACAGCTGATTCATAAACATGTTTAACTCGTTGACACAAATATCGATCTCGACCAAAACAGTTTTTTAAAACTGTATCAAAGTTAACATGTTGCTCCAGTTTGGACACTAAATATACGGTGAACAATTGAATCGAGGGAACATGCGATGCTATGCCTAACATACTGGCTTATTTGATACTAGTCAACTTAAAACACGACAAAGACATTCTCCACGTACGGACAATGGCTGTTATTTTTTTACAACCTTGTACAAGGTGGGATGTGTCTTGGACAATGTGGCCGCACAGAATACATCCGGGTAAATAAAAGCATCGATTACATCAACCACAAACAAGGCCACAAAGCAGATGGTTCAAAATGCCATGGTTAGCATTCAAACCGTACTACCGTAATTGAGAAAGTTGACCAGGTACGCTGCTTCTTACTTTGCGATGCTTGAAAAGTGTTACAATGGAAACATTTGAAAGCCTTAAAATGATTTCGGTGTGTGCACTTTAAAAATGACTTTTACCGACCTTTATAACTCTATTTCGGACTCATCGGGCTGAGCTAGTCTTAATCGGGCTTGAATGAAGAACCAGACAACTTACAAGCTAATGAACCTTTTCGTTTAATCGCCAGTTATATCAACATAGCTTGTGAATCCCGATATACTATTTTTATTAGTGCAGTTAGTTAACAAGATGTTCGTTTGGTTGCAAACTTAGTACTGTAACCATATGAGTTCATACCACGGTAAATGTAACTAGATATTTCTATGGATGCCGTAAACTAGTGTTTAAATCGTAAAACAAAGTAAAACCCGATCAAAGTATTTAATATGCAATGTTTTCTTTTGGCGTTTGACTCGTTTTCCTTTTGAGAAAAAATTGCGCTTAATTCCCCACCGAACTTATATTACATGAAATCCAACCATAAAGCCCAAACTTTCAGTAATAATCTCTTACGAGTAGCGCTTAGGTTATCGGATCCCCTTTAGCAAAAACCAGGAAATACTGTTGGTAAGCCCAGCTAATACCCCTGCGTCTAGAATCCAAAATCTGAGTTAGAACCGGTGGCCTCCTTAATAAAATCTGACTGTAATAGAGGAGGGTGGAATGTCTTAACGAGGTTTTAACTGCATAAGTTGAGATAACAACAAAATCAGTGGTCAGGGTGTGATATTTAGCACTTTAGATGTTTCGGTAACCCCTTTGTCATCCTGCAACACAAATTTCTGCATTTGCATAAGCAACTGTCTTTGATCTAAACATTAAGCGCCGTTTGATTTTGTCTACGTATATCCTTGCGGTTATGTTCGGTCTGGTAAACGTAGCGGGAGATCGTATTGGCAATTTCTGGGTCACGGCGTTTACGCAAGGTCAAAATATGTTATCTGTTCATTTAATAAGTCTTATCAACCAGTGCATCGGTAGGTATATGATGTCACTAACTATGTATCCTATATTGAAACTTCTGCCTACAATGATCACTCCTCGAATGACATTTTTTAACTTACCGTGTCTTTTACCAACGCCACAAACTACTCAGTAGTCCATAGTTCCCGAGAACGGATAAACAATTACGCCCGACGAATTAATTGGTCTGCTTAAGTTAATTGTTTAGTAAGGGTTGAATACAGGCACAAGCAAGCAGCATTTATTACAAGGGTGTTTATGTGCATTAATGATGAACTCTGAAATGAAACAGAATGGATGAGCGCTATTGAGCAGATGTTACTGACGCACGACTCAAAGTTCAAAAGACGAACCACTTGTTAATTATCAGAAGCCCAACTCATTGAGTTCGGTAGAGCCGGTTACTTTTGTTTGACTGAGACTTTCTGCTTGCAGGATTATCGAATAGAATGAGAGTTACAGTTAGCCGATCATTAATAAGACGGTTGAGTTATCAAGGCCCTAATAACAAATGGATGCAACGGGCATATTATACATAATACTCCAAGATTTTTCGATGTGAGCTACTTTTGTTAGCAATTATCTGTAAACGGTGAGAATTGGATCTTTCTTGGTAGAATACAGTAAATTGTGACGAAGTTTCCTCCCCTATCAATTTTTTTGGTCAGTTGTTCAATGGTATACACCTGTTTTGTAATCCAGGTTATAGAAACTTCTATGAAAAACGATTTAGTGTACCCTTGGAGGAGACCGGCGTCACAAAAATAAACGTGTTTGTGAGCATATCCTAAAAAAATAAGTATATCTTTTTGTGGCATCAACGTTGATGAACATGTGATATTGGAAGGTTCAGAGACACGTCAAATCATGTAGTTTGACTGGAACGATGATTTTATGTGGATTTTCCGTTGAACATTAAACATGTTGAAACGTCTGCTTTCGATGAACGATAACCATTTTTGCACGTTTGAACTGTCACGTAAGTTGAAAAAACCCATTCATCTCGAAAGATTCTGCAAACAACATTGCATGAGTTTCGCCTCATCTACCAGCCGGTATTTTACAAACATCGCTTTGTCAAGTCGGTCAGCACTTCATCGCGATTAAACAGATTAGTTCGAAGGGTAACAGGCAACTGGTTCACTCGTTTCCAGTTTCACGTCTGTGAATGTCTATTCGAGTTGTCTCACACACTTCCGTGATTTGTGTTAGTCGGTGTGGCTGTGTATATTATTCTTCATTCGTGACAAGTAACATCCATCATTTAAAAATTTTCATTGATGGGTTTTTTCACGGAAGCAACAAAAAGTGCACCACACACACGGGACTATCAAACAGGGCTATTAAATTTAATGAACGAACAAACTGCGTCAAACATGTAAACGTTTGTTGCTAGAATGGCTTAGCGTGGACTTTTGTTTATATAGTTTGAAAGATATTGCTATGAACAAAGCCAAAAACCAAATGTTTGATACCCGGCTGAATTCGAACCAGCCACTGGGACTGCGTATCCACTCACCGAGTATTATCTACAGCCCAAGTTTCAAACCCACTTCAGAAGGTTGAAAATTTTATATTGGATCTACACAGAGATAGTCATTTTATTTTCCCTGGTATCTACCAAGTTTACCAGAGAATGAATCTCCCAAACACTACAATTGCTGGCTTTCGGCTAAACGACTGCATAACGATGCTACTACATTTCCCCCGCTCTATAACAACGTTGAAAAGTGTTATCAATAGTTGCTTGAAAAACCCGTACCTGGTCAACCACCCTACTGGATGTGTCACTAGATGCCCAATACGGAATGAAGTGACGATGTAGATGGAGACTTAATACGAAGTCGTACGTTAGCTAGCAAAGCATACATCACGTGAATGCTTGAAGTTACTGTTGGTAGTTCAAATTCGGCGGACGTCCGGGTTTTCCATACTTAGATCTCTTCATGATTAGCAAGTTTACAGAACCAGTCGTAATAACATGTTTTGCAACATAACACAACACTACATATGTATGTGGTGAAACAGCGAATGGCCAATAACACAGATCTTCCGTTACACGGACAGCAAGGCCGGAAATCTTATCAAATTGATAATTTTTCAGCAACAAGAGATGGTGTATTTGTAATTTGGCTTAGTACATCGACTTAATGAGCAGCAGTTATCATACCGCATTAAAATTATAGGTACATTCCGAATTTCGAGTTAAAAGGTTATCATACTTTCGTGGATATTTCTGCAACATACTTTGCAAGGGTTACCACGAGATGGAACGCAACTACTTTTGTGGACTTTTAGATTTTAAGTCTAACAAATAATCGACGTTAAGCAGGTAGACTGCTGTTAATATTTTGTTCTCCCTATACAAACTCTTACTACTTTATTGCATCAGGATGTATCATCAACGAATTTTTTCGGATGTTCCATTTACATTATGAGTTTAATGATAATCATACTGTACTTTGTGAATTAAACTTTGTTTGACCAGTTGAAAGCACACGGTTTGAGATGTTTTACACAGTATTCCTAACGTTTTTTTTAAAATGAAATATGTTGTTCTTCATTACTTCTCCGTGCAATCACACGGAACTTTGTCGCCCTTTTGCCGCATACCACGACGCAGGAAAGAAATATAATCACTTTACGCGCAGAACTATATAACACAGTTTACTAACTGTACATTCAAGGGCTAAACCGCTTGAGTTGTGAAAGTCCCAGTGTCAATGTATTGTAATACATCTCACGACAAAACATGCACCAAAGGTCGAAATATCCAAAGGCCCATGCTTAGGGAAGAACAGCAGTAAAGTGGATTACCGTTTGTTTGCGAAGTCTTGTGTTTAGATTGAAAACATTTCGTGAACAATCAAGATGACATCACCAGTGAGTAAGACGAATGGCATTGCAGTTGGTATAACTTGGTGAAGGTCTGTCTTCATACAGGGTGGTAGGTTCATCACGTGATCTGAAATCTGATCAAAGATTTCCTGTTGTTTTGACTGTTTGATAGGATTACTGATAGGTGGTCACTTCCAATTTGAACACCACTCAGTTGAGTAAATGTCAGACTAGCGGTTCTGAGACTTGTTGATCATGATGATAGGTTAGTTAACTTCGTTGGCTACCTGATATCCTTTTATGTGACCTGTCATCAATCATGCTAGCTTGCAGAGTGATGGGAATAGTTCAGAAACATCAGAAGAGTAGTAGTGAGACCATCTCAGTCTTATTCACTGTTTGCAGTATAGTAGGCAGCTTCTGAGACTGACAAATCTTGCCTCCTGGCTCTGAGACGGATGTTTGCCCATTTGCGGGCTAACCATAGACTAGCTAAGATAATCCATACGGATTCAAAAGTTGCAATGAGTTGTAAGCAGTATCCGACCTAAATTAACCATGTCCAAACTACCGATCAGTAACAAAATAAGGCTTGGTCCGTAGGCTGTGCGAAAAATGAAACACATTTTAGTTGTAGAGTTCATTTTGTTCTACAATGAGGTCTATCAGCAAATTGATGGATTAGTCACCGGTTCGACGCTTCAAGTTCTTTCTTATCGTACTTTTTCATGAACAGGAGTTTGATCAGCTGAATATGGTCGCTGAAAAATGTAGTTAAAACAGACCCCAAGTGGAGGATAATTTTTGCCGTTAAAAAAGGCTCTCGCGTGAAGGTTATTGTGAATACTTGTAACTCGGTTCATGAAAATATCATATTCACCGAGGAGTTAGCAATGGCAAAACAAACTTTACTGATGTTGTTATAAAAAGAAAAGGTGGTTCAGTGCAAAAGTCAGTGTATGAGGGACAGTCTTGGAGGCGCCACTTTAACAGTTTCTTTCAGTTAAATTGAATTTAAAACGTCACGCGATGTCTGACTGGAAGGGCACTGAAGGGCTGTCATTGACATTGTACAATCGCGGGTTAATTTCCCACAGGAAGTGTTCAAACTAAGTGGCTTCCCATTGCGCTTTCTTCAGAAGACGATGCAATTGGCGCAGTTTTTCAAGACAAGTTTACTGCATACAAACCACACCTCTTACATAATATAATGGAAGTTACCATACCTCTAAAGTTCTGATATGTAGCGGGTTTTAACTGCTAAGCAGCATGAAATGTTTGACAAATTAGCGTGCATCTTGATATCTGAAAGGACATCCACCGGACATCAAACGAGGGATACCGTCCCTTTTTTACCGCTTCTGTTGAAGGTGGCTCTCATTCATTATTGTTCTCATGCAGAACACGAGTGTCAGCTGCTCTTCACTCCTGAAGTTGTTCGAAGGTTCTACGTAGGCTGAATTGTATTCGTTTGAACGTATGAAGTTTATTGTTCAGGGACTCGGTTATCGTCGCATGCTGTGGTTGTTTGGAGCTTGGAATGACCTACTTTCATGAGGATGACGCCGGAAAAACTTCCTTTCCAACTCTGGGGCATCGGTAAATTTAGGCACTGGCCAAATCTTGCGACGGTTACCAAACCGTTAAGACGGTTTACGTCTTAATGAGGGTAAACTGAAGGTCACCCGTGAGGTGGTCTCATAGATTTTTTCAGCCACTTTTGCCATTCTATTAATCTAGTGAGAAAGAACGTTTGTTGGCTTTTACTCACTTACTATGAAACGTTGTGTTGTAATCAATAAGGCGAATATTAAAGGCTCTGTGACAAGGTTTACGAAACATTCAAGCATGATCCTGCTTACATTTGTGGTTTCGTCACGGAGTGCGAAATGTGTTTCTCCCATCGTGTGCAGACATTTCAGTATGTGTTTACTCTCATGCGAATTGAGCTGGTTGAGTATTTGAAGACAATAATTCAAAAAACTTCACCTAATTTTAGTTTTGAACGTATCGTTCTGCATAAGTCATTTCATCAGCTGCACGGGGAAAATTTCCCTTCGAAGGGTTGATATTTAGCAGTGTCGTTTAAATAATTAATAAGGTTCCGTTTTTGTTTAATTTATAAAGACCAAAAATCGAGCAACCACGCAGGATTTTGAGTAATCTGATTTGGAACCGATAACGTTTAGGGACAATAAATTACAAGATTTCTTTTCACCAAATTCGATCGCAAATACTTTTGACGGTACTGCCATTTTCGTACTAATGTGAATACCTTTAGAAGGTGCATTTTCATCACTAAAGATTTCTGCAAAAATAGTAAATCATGGCCTTATTTTCTACTCCCTTACTAGCTCATTTTCTTCAATGTTCACAACGCAATGGTTCAGTTGTTCTTTGTGGACCGGAGATTTAGTGTAACTCCACATTACGTGTTCAGACATGTTTTCACTTAAGTTCATGAGTTCCATTCGGAAAGTGAAGAGGATAAGAGTGGAGTACGTTTTATTCCGGTTCCAGAAGTTTTGGTGACGGTCAACGTGGTCTTAGCAACGGAAGCTTTGTTCGGTTTTACAAAAGCCTGTTGACGGTTATGTAATATTTACGGCCAATTATTTTTTCGAAATCGCGGTGTATTATAAGTTTGCCAGCTAAACTGTATATACACCTGACTAAATGAACAAAGTTGTAGAGACCGGTTTGTAATCGCTGAGCTCATTGCTTCGAACTGGACAATGCTGTGGAATTAAAAATCTAACGGGGGCTTTGTTTATCTAAAAGGTCGCTTGGTTCCAAGTGATGCGTTTTTACTTAGATTGAAATGGATGTGAAGTACTGTGTTTACGGAGAGTTCCTCTGTTCACTTCTACTACATGTGTGCGGGAATGAATATTAGACTTTGACTGTAATGTTTTTACACTGCTCTTTAATCCCATGATTTGTTGATGTCGTCTGCACAATGGAAGCAATAGTTCTCAGGTAACCCTTTGAAAATTGTAATCGGTTTCATGATTGTTGTATTTTGCGACAACGTTTCACATGAGTTTTTCAACTAATTTTTTCAGACTGGCAGCAACATCGTACAGTTCGTTCATGACTTATGTACATAATAGGAACGTTATTTAGATCGGAACCATTCAGTAATTCCAGCGGTTCAAAACGAATTTTGAAGTGATTAGGTTTTTAGTTTTTCTGAGCCTGGGCTTATGTCGGATGACCTGTAGATATGACGAGAAAATGGAACAGGAGAAGAATTGTAAAGAAAATCACTGACGCAACCACTTCAGTAACGATCACTGAAACACACTGAAACAACTGTCCGTCAGGTACGCTCAGTTAACAACCGCTTGAACTGAACAATTAGAGTTGCCAGGTAACTTGTAATGTACATGACCAGTAAAATAGTTACTTGCTCATCAGAGTTTTAAAACTCTTAACCAGTTCGTTTATGCTCACCGAATGGTGAGGTGTGGTAGCAAGGTTGGCTGTAAAGTGTTCGGTTGACTCATATCAATGTCTCGGGCTGAAGAGGGTCATAACTGTGATGAACGCTAATAAGCTGCACCAGCCACACTAACACTGCTCGAAAGCTCAAGTGCCGTTTTTGTTTCACCATTGAGGTTTCGCAGGAACTCACTCATCATCCCGCTACGGCCGGTGTTTTACTTCGCTCGTCTTAAGTGTTAAGTTAACTAGGTGAAAAATGATGCCATAATACAAACTGTTAAACGTTTAGAAATCACCGTAGAAAGAAATGCTGACCTATGTTTTGAATCTTGGATGCTGTCTCTAGATAGATGAATAGCATAACATAAACTGTATATTGTTTCGAACCAAGTTGCCCTCTTAGCTTTTTTAAACTCCTATCCATGCTTCTTGTCTGATTTACTTGTCGCCGTGACAATCCGTTGCTGGGAAGATGATACAATTTATAATAAACCACAGCATCTTCTGTTGTTGCTAAGATTTTTAGGTTAGGCTAAAAAGTTTTGGTATTTTATCTGATTTTGAACTACAGCAAAAAAAGTATCAAAATTGTCACCTGATCATAATGAAGACAATATGTCACAGCGTTGGGGGCATCAAAATTACAACACAACCACTTGCCCTCTTAAGTAACTCCAAGCTGATTTCAAATCATTTGCATATCGTCACGACTAATTGTTCGAACTGCTTCTGAAATTAAACATAATCGAATAAAATGAATTTTGTTGACATCTGAACTATCATCGTCAAAAAATGAGCAGTTAAAATGAGGGCAACAACTCTCATTTTCATGTACATGCTTTCCTGAAATTACTGGGCATGCTGTAAGCTGCTATTCACAAGGATTCTACTCAGTGTACACTGCACTTACCGAAGAGCACTTGTAACTGAACACACGACAAAATCATCTCACCACCGGAGGTCTTGTTAAGGATCTCCTGTAGTGAAGTTGACCTTAGAGATGAACTTGTTATCAAGAAAGCGAAGTAGCAAATGCGATCCGCTGTTCCATTTTTAACGCATAGAATAGTGTACCCACGATAGAAGACAGCATGGTCAATTGAGCTTAAACTGAAAATTTTTCAAAAACTGGGAAAAGTCTGTATCGGTTTGACCCTGAGGTGTGTCAAGTTCTTGAATAGTGAAAGTAGTTAGCGTTGGCCGTCCTACGTTTCGTCCGTCTGTCTGTAATTCACACATGCCTATGTACGTCACTTTGGTTGCTGTCGGTATTCCGTTGTACCTCACACTTTAAACAAGTACGCCTGTCTGTTGTATTTTTGAAACTAGCTTCATTTCAGTGGCGTTAGATACCTTTCCAAGGTAGGTCGTAATGCGTGATCGTAAGAGACTAGTACCTGGTTCCCACGTTGTTTCCTCTTTGGTTCTGCAATTTGCGTTCAAGTTTGCCACATTAACCCGTAAACTGAGAAAAAAACAGAATAAAAATGATTTGAAGCAAGACCAACTTGTGCAGCTTATCAACAGTAGGCATGATGAAACGAACAAAGTAAACTTCGTAAATTGTGAACCGAATAAGCCATACTGGTGGCACGGGCGAAAACGTTATTCTTTCAGTGCTCATATTTCGTCTAACTTCGTGTGCAAATCAGGATAACGCGTTTAGTTAGTCGAGGCAGTGAAGACGTCAGTGTTGATGTAGTAACACATGTGTAGACGAATAATAGACTTCCGGTGAAAGTAGTGTAGTGTGTCGATATCACAAATCAAATTGACGTACGCAAAACAGTGGTTAGCGGTAAATGAGAGCGTTGCATTTGTCATTCCAGGTTCGCATCAGCTATTTCTATTAGCAAACAGATAGCCATCGTAATTATTTGATTTTATTGTCGTTCTATCTATAAAATCCTAATTTTTATGAAATACCGAAAAGCTTATCGTTGGGAAATACGACTTTTATACACCACAGTAGGTGCAGTTCATATGCATTTTTGAGAGATGCCGAAGTTTATTGCGAGTGCCTAAAGAAGATATCAAATTCCAAATTCCATTCCATCAGATCTACGTTTGTGTTGATGATTGACACTGGACTGAACACAGTTTCAGCGCAGTTCTAAGGGTTCCAGTAAACGCACGTTTTTGTTTGTATACGATAAATAAATAAGACCTGAAGCGAGGCCATTAGTTCAAGTTTGTCACTGTGTGATTCAAATATGTGCGAATGTTGAAGACGTTAGAGCTTTTCAGTTATGCTTGAATCAAACACAATGGGCAGAAGGGTCGTCGTATGTGCATTTTGGTGAAGTACCTAATTATAAGGGTAGTAGTTTGTTGGCAGGTTTTGTGTCAGTATGCAATATGACGGCGGTGGCGTTGAAGTTTTATACGTTTTACAAAATTCCATGGTATTAAATTTTGTATTTTAGCATAAGAATATGCCGTACGTCACACACAGAACGCCTTATATAGGCCAACCTCGGCAACATGTAAAACGTTTTTTCCTACTTATGGCGATTGTTCGCGTACAAATACAATAGTTGGTTTTGAGGCCACCGCCTATGTAAGATAAACCATTTGCTCAAACACACCGTTTATTTACCGATGAACATGAGAAAGGAATAACAAACTTGATGTCTGCGAAGGTCACCATGACCTGACTTTCAAACCATTTTCCGTAATACTGCAATATGAAAGAAGCGAGTACCAGTTCGGACTTTTAATCGCAGTACCGGTCCATAGCCGGAGGTATGTTCTAAAGAAATTTTCCAACCAACTGGAATATCGATTTTTGACGATTCCAATAACCCCTTTACCAAAAGTTGACTGATTCTTTCGAACTATGATTACAGTTGTGACCTTCACGACCTGTTTCACAAATCTCACGTGAGTCTTATATGCACAATATTTAATAATTGACAAGGTTAAGCAGGCAAGGAAGGTAGTACAAAATTGTGCTTCTTCAGGACAAAATTATTAGATTGTTTTAAGGATTACTGGGACTACGCCTGTAAAAACAGCTCAAAACGTCGAAACCACTTTGGGGATATTAAAAATGGATTGGGCATATTGAAACACATTTCTTTTCATATTGAACACTTAATTCCATTGTACAAGATACTGCTAATTTGGTATCAATATAAATATTGTCCATCCTGTTTTGCTCATCAAGTTGTTGAAGTATACACTGTTCGGACTTGATGGAATTCCATGTTGGGACCTTAATTGTTTTGCCGTTTTTCTACTTGGTCTTTGAAACTGACTAGTAAACCGCTCCAAAGGTTCTGCTTTCGACTGAGAACTAAAGATGGACCTGTTGACGGCTCTGGCTGTCCGCAATGAAAAGAAAACTTTGAGAATATTTTAAATCTCCATGTAGAAATCATGAGGCTTTAAACCATCTCTTTATTTTGTCCAAGGTTTTGGCCACGTAATTGGAACACATCGAATATATAAAGGGGAAAACAACTGCACGATCATGTAGGTTCTCTAGTCGATTGCGTGTGCATAAATCATACTACCATCTAGAGAAAATACTGCAGCATCGGCGTTCTCGTTTTCCTTTAATGACAATATATGCTAGACCGCTCGTTATAATTTCTGCTTGTCCTGCCCCTTAAACAACGCTAGCGAATTATACAAAGTTAACATAATTATCATATGGTCACTGAGGCTACAAATTACTCAGTTGTGAACGGCTGTCTCGAAAGTTACTTTTGGAAAATAACGCCCGCCACCTTTTGCAGGTTTGTACCATTCTCTTCAACCACGTAATAGATAACGTTGTGAAATGTATACCTTGAGATTCCAGGGGACTTACGGTTGAACATCTTTTAAATGAGTGCTGTCAATGATTTAGTGCACTTGAGAATAGAATAGACGCAGCTTCGCTTCGCAAAGCCTTCTTGTCTGTGTTGCGAAAAAACATCCAGCTATCAAACTGAACCAAGATTCTAAGTGGATGCACGTATGATCTTTGACTTTTTTCGGAAGTCGGGCGAATTAGTTTCGGTTTTCCCTCACCCTGGCCCTTATCAATGAAACGGTATCCTGTTGGGTGATCACGCAAGAATGCAATAACGTATCCTTATTAGAGTATCTCATATGCCCACAGAGAACCCGCAACGATGTAGACTGATTACAACGATCAATTACTGCTGGTAAATTCACTGCTGATGATAGATAGTAGCGTAGTCAGTACTTTCAACCACACTGACTGCTTCACTGAAAGAACCCGAAAAATGCTATTTGTCAAATTGAGCAGAATATGACCACCTACTTCAACGGCTGTAAAAACCTTCAAAGATAACGTAAAAAAAGTCACATACTACTTCTGTTAGACTGTTAACTTTTCATTAAAAACCTTACCAGGTTTTGCACTTTTTCCGTCGTTTTTATTACCAGAATACTCAGGAAGGTAACACAACCTGGTAGCAACAGTTCTTGTTGGTTTATCACAGGAAAATATGAACCACGCATGAATCCTTGAAATGAAGGGAATAAAACAGCAATACTACTTAGCAAAAATGAAATAAAGAGCGAACTTTAATGATAACTTTTTCAATTTTAATCAGATCAATACAGCTCTTATTGATTTAAAATCAACTCACATCACACAACTTGTGGCTTACCTATAAGGGTAGTAATGAGGTCATTGTAACCATTTCCTCTCAACACACTAAAGACTATCCTTAGGTCCTAGTTTACTGGGTTTGATAATTAATTTTACGCACAGCGAAACAAACAAGGCAACCACCAACATTACGTTAACGCCACAGTGGTTACGACGTCCCGACCACCCGCTCTAACGTTACCAGACGACGGGAAACGTTAACTTCTGAGTCTGACACTATTCGACCACGTGATCGGATTCTTTACTAACAGTAGAATTGCGTACAAATCACTGCGAATGTAGATGTTTAGAGGTTACACCATCACTCTTGAATCACACCCATAGTCGTAACACCAACTGTGCCGTTAGTCGAACATATGAAATCTTTTCCCTGATGTTAGTGTATCTCAACTGGATATACAGATCAGAGATTTTGAAACTTCACAAAAGTTTTCCGAAGACCAATGCTGCTCTGTTTAATACTGTTCAGCTTTTTAAAGTAGCTTAGCAGCCGCTCAAACGCTATGAAAGTATCGGTGTCAAGGTAAATCAAGTAAAACCAGCATTCATTATTTTTTTCTGGATAATAAGTTGTATGAAATGTTTCTTTCATTTGTTTCCAACAATTGACGATCTGGGAGAGTACCAAAGTAAAACGCAGTCCAAGCCTATCAGAAAAGCGCATGATCAATTGCAGATAACCTCAGTGGGTTAAGAAGCGTCGCTATCAAAAGAGACTCGGTCCTAAACCGAACAAGCATTATACTCCCGGCTACTTTTAAACTTCGTGCAGTTATGAAGGCCATAGTCAAGTTCATATTGTAATCTACCAATAAACTGTGTAAACTGATCGATCAGGCAAGAATATTACAAAGAACAGCTTAGAGTTGTGCATTTTTGACCCCCGTTTTTGTACGTTCTATTTAATTCTGGAAATCAAACACGCGCCAGCCTTGAACTATAGATAATTTTGATCACGTTCGTGTCACGATTGTTAGTGTTATTGGGTAGTTTACTGCTACTGCTGATAGGGATTAGGTATCCTAATGAAAAACCGTGGTAGCTGTGGTTATTTTATGTTATAAAAACGTCTGTCGCTGTTTCCCTACTTTTGGAGACACTGGAACCAATTTTAATGCATACATCCTAACAAGATTGACTTACAGCAATGTAAAGATGTTTGGAACTAATTATCCAGCCCTGTACAATCAGTAGACAAACGCAAATTTTCCCCCAATCAGTTATGCAGTCGGTTAGTATTAGTAATTGTTGAGTTGGCAAAACAGAAAAATTTTGGAAAAAGAGATATGTAATTTTACAGCTGCTTAAATTGGACAGAAGATGGTTATTTATCGTAATAGCTCAGGTAATCTTATAGAGTTGCTCCGCTTAATCGACGGATTCTTGTGAAGTGAAGATTACAGATTGACGAGTTAAGCTCAAGCAGCATAAACTACAGAAGATCAGGATGGCTCCTTCATGATTCCACTTTAAGCAGAGGACTCGCGTGGACGCTAGTTACTTATCTTCCCCCCGAATATGCGTCTAAATGGACATAAATCCTTTGCTTTCATTCAAGTATATATTTTGCATACTAAATTTTATCGGGTACATAAAAGTTACATGTACTTTCAAGAAAACTCCGTCATTGAACTATTGCTATACTTCTTTTCACGTAATCACTGTCAGTGTTGATTTCCTTGAAACCAGCCATTGTAATCCCAGTAAATTCGTAACCTATTTTAAAATTTCTGTTAGTATTTTGCAGCAGTCGGCTGAGTTGCGCGTTAATCCTTTTTCCGACTTATTCAAGCACTGCTTGTAGGCGATAATTAACTTTTACACTTAAAACCCGTGTTCAGTTAATTATATTAAAACTCTCCTAACTGATTCCAACTGATTACTTTGTTCGACTCCTTTTGTTTTTCCGCCATTTTGCCAATTGTTCAGTGAAGTGTTCTTTGCTCGTTGTCCATTCTTGTGTTTGAACTTTTTTCATATAAAACTGCTGCGATATGTCACTGACCGTCTTTGCTCATCGTGTTGAATTTCAGGTCAACCTTTCCGGTTCTTTGTGACCTGACTTCAAGTCATTGCTATTTACGTCCGTACTGTTCTCTAACGAAAATTACGGACAAACGTTTCTAATGAAACGTCAACAAAGCATCGTTTTTCAAGATTGGTTACGCATAGGATCAATTATAATCACAGGCTGACAATACGTTAAATAAACAAGTCTATTAAAAAATGTTGTTTTATGTTGCTCTCACTTAAATGATTACTAAATACGTCAAATGAACCAAAAAATATATTGGGTTTACATAGTACGGTAATACTATACGTTTAATATACCCGACAATGAGGTTCATGTGATCACAGGTATTTGAACAAAAACCGAGTAAACCAAGCTTAACAAGGAGTTATCTTCAACCATACTTGAATAATCTGTTAAATAGGAATCGGTAGTTCTTTTGTGCAGCTTCATCCGGAGACTTTGTTTGTGGAACCGTTAATATTTGTGTGTTTGACTTCTTATAACGGCTCTGTAAAAGGCATCCGACATGATAAGAGGCTTTCCCATTTTAAACGGCTAACGGTGGCTGTTCGGTCTTAGCTAAAAATTTGTGTCACTATCTTTTCCAGGTGGTTTACTCCCGTATTGCGCGCGTGTGTACCGGTGATCCAGGTTTGAGTCTGCCTAACGATGAGCGTCTCTATTTTACTTCGTTTTTCAAGACACGTCTTATTTGTCGTATCAGCGCAGATCAGTATAAACCGGAAGTGGCAGATAATCACTTGAGGTTGGTTTCAAAGTCTGTTGTACGCTTCATCTCATTGTGTAACTGTATATCACTAAAGGGTCCAATGTTCATGCTATTTTTTAATACGGAATATATATTATGATGTGGATATAGTAATCGACGTTTCAATTGAAGTTAGGCTGATGTCAAGGTAGTAAATCAACAAACTTTAATAATTTGCCTTTTGCGGTCGAAAAGGATTTGCAGACGGATAAATGGCTTTACACCCCAAGTCTGTAAAATCTTACGTATGGATCGATTAACGGGACTTTTTGTCCAAAAGTTCAGTGTTGAAACTGACTGTATCCTTGCTGGGTAACGGTCGACCAAAAGGACATGGGCAACAAAGCGATACATCTGAAGGAAAACCGGAACTATTCGCGGAGATTACGAATTAGCCACGATAGTGTATGGCGATTTGGCGAACACCCCATGGATTTTATATTTAGCATCGATTTTGACTGTTGAACTGGATGCACTATAGACAACGAGAAAGCGAGTTTTGCACAATGAAATTTAAAGAAATATGAAACACCGGGTTTCCTTGATCGAGTTATCCAATAACGATAGAAAATATAAGTCGCGACATGTGAACATTTCGTTTACGCTCTTCAGTCATGAACGTGAAACATTAGAATATATAGGACGTGCGGATAGCAAGAACAGTAGAAGCATTTAACGATCGGTTTTACTTCAAACAAGGACTGCATCAGTAAACTCAACCGCTGCTTGTTTCTGCTGTTGTTGCTATCCGCAAGTCCTGTATGTTCTAATGTTTTACTTTCGAGACTGAAGTGATTAAACGAAATATTAAAATCTCACGACTTATGTGTGGTGAATAAGAGAAATGGTTCGAAAACTGCAGATAGGGTTGCCAAACTGGAAGCACACATTTTATGCACAAAACCGAACTGGTGATGCCTGAACGATGGGAGGTCATGCCTAAGTATTTCCGTTCCAGGAGAATAGGTCGTCATATAAATCTTGTCCAAATCGAAGAACAGCGGCCGTCCGTGAGATTCAGGCTTGCCCCACGGTTATAGATCACCCATTTTTTGCATTTTTAGTTAAGCCTTATATAAGGGCGAAAGTATGGTTTAAAAATATGCTAACAAGGCTTCGACAAAAAAGTTTTAGTGTATAGACGAACAATGAAATGGCGGAAATATTTGCTTAACATTCGAGAGGACGAATAATGGTTGCGTATTTTCGGATATCACATAGGAATGTAACAAACCTGGAAGACAGGATATGTTGCAGATAAACAGGTTGTCGTCAGTGATCAACGTGTTTACGACGATCCACTGAGCAATAATCACAAATAACTGTATTCTACAGAGCAACGAACTGCAGCCAGTTGCCACATATCACAAACTCCCAC
>LUCH01000882.1:0-92922 GCA_013368495.1 Paragonimus heterotremus | reverse complement strand
TTAAAATTTGCTGAAGCCGTCGCGATAAACCAGTTCAAACTTGTGTTGTGTGAACAAAAACAATTATTTGTGAACCTGAGGTTGACATGGTCTGAATTCGTGGTGAGTGTCATTCAGATCATACGATTGGACGTTTTGTAACTGTTGGTTTCTTTGCTCATACCCCCCGAAGTACTGTAGACGTTAAATTGAAAGGTTCCCGTGTTATTGGTTATTTGGTACTGACGAGCCAATACGAAATGCTAGCATCTACCAGTGTTCGTCTTCTAACTGTTTTATTCAAATTATTGAAGGAATATAACTGTTTTAAACTTAATTAAATGTCGATAGTGACTACTACTCTGATGGAAATATTGCAAAATTATCTGTTTAGGTTAAAAGATCGATCGAAGCGAATTAATCAACTAGCGCGTATACATTAAATGAAGCATGAAAATCTGATTCATAGCACCAGACTACGACGATTTGAAATTCCGATAGTAAGCCAACATTTGGAATCACGTGAACCCTACGTATGCGCCTAGAAACAAAAATCAGTAGGAGAATGAACTGCAGAGTGCTCTCAACTTTAAAGGCTTTATCACCTACGAACCTAACTCAAACCAAGTCAGAAGAACGACAGTTTTCTCGTTTACTGAAGCTGGTCGAACCTCTTCTACTTATGCGTCTGAAACCCATCTTATGTACCAGAAGCAACTTATCACATTGTTAAAACTATCTTGCAATTGAATGAATTCGATCGCCGGAAGTATAACCTTCGTTCTCTTCTTCGCTTTGACATCATGTGCTCCGTACGGTTTGGTTTACACCATATGTTGGCCGTTTTTGACTAAATAGATAGCAAGGAACGATATTATTCCACAGTTTTGGTCTTCCGAATTAGGTTTCCAGCTTGGATAAGTGGACTAACTGTTTCAAGCTCCTATGCGTCAACATTATGTTGTAAGTTACCTCATACTGTGGGGTAGTCGCTTTTTGTTCTTACTTATAATTCGACTATATATTAGACCATTTTTTTCTCAAACCGTACTTAGCACTCATTGATGCAAAATCTGGATAGCCCAATGTAAATCTATCGAAATCCTGTCAACTATTAGACGGCTTATAGGTTTTAGACAACCTGTGGATGGTTTTTTGATATAAACGGCATGATATTAATTTATGGTGTACAGTGCAAGTTAAGAGACTATTGATATACAAGACGCATCTGCCACTGCACTCCCAGCATAAACTTTGAATAGAATGCTAAATGTGGTTCTGTTTATCCGAACAAAGGAATCTTATGATCAATTCGGAAACAGTCGATCATACATATATGTGCATAGTCCTGGAAGGTTCTGAAGTATAACTTTATAAAATATGAAGACTGACCTAATACGGTGTTTCAAAGTAAACTGGAGTTCTATTAACTGCGCTCTTTTCACATATTGGGGTTACTGTGTGCACGGTTGCGGAAATCCTATTCAAGGTGGTGAGTTGCTCATAATAATTATCGTTTTTCCGGCAAATTTTGAATCGTTTGCATTTTGTCCCACCGCGTCATCTGAGCAACTCCTCTAAGTTATGGTTGTGCGGCCTTAAAATACAAGATTTTTGTTTTTCGAGTGTAAACTTCTTAAAATTACTGTATCCGTTGCGGCCTGAAATGTGCTTACCAACTCAGTGTAAAATTATACTGTTACAGCAAATTGATGTACATAACATGACTGTCATAGAAAGTGATAAAATTGATACCCCTTACTTGTAACAAATGGTGTCTCAAGTGTCGTCTGAATTCTCCTCACTTTAGATCCAACTTCGAACGACTTGCAGAAGACATCGAATACAACTACCTGATCACAATGACTCAGGTCAGAGTGGCTAATTCAGCTGAAAAGGATTCAGTTATCTACGCTCTGTTCTCTGAAGTGGACCCATCTCTGGCGCCAATCCAACAGGTCAAACTTGGATTTACCAGACCGTTGGCGTTGTGTGTTTATCATTTGTCTGACGTAGACCGTGTAGTTCACCAGAGTGATCTAATTCGTCTGATACCAGATCGTGGAAGGACTACAAACGAGATGCTTGCACGCCCGTCGAAATTTTCTAGTTCGAAGACGAATATATCCTTCATACCTTCGAAAGCTGCCACTCCCAGGAGTGGCGCAAGTTTAGCAACTAACCTAAAGTTTCAACAAGTTAGAAGAAGTCTAGACTCTTCGCTGACAACCATTACAGATGTGAGTTAATCCGTGTTACCCGTAATCAAATGGGCATGTTGGGATGCAAGTACCAGTTTTCAGGTGACCCGTAACATGCTTTCCACTAGTGATTCAACTATTTATCTCATTACTATGAATGTCCGTACATTGAAACTCGTAGTAAAAAAGCACAAAACTTTCTTGAATTTAACTTGAAATGTATTTATCGTTAATAATTTGCTGAGTTAATTTGGTCACACCTCATGACTAGAATGATTCCCAGTTATTATTTATAAATTCATTTCTTAAAACAAACTTCCACGTTCAGTGAAACGTCCAAAAGTTTTATCTTTCAAATGTTTAACGTTTTGAGTACCGGGTTAACAAATCAGTGCATAATTGGATAGCTTCTGACAGTGCGCAGAGAAAGTTAAAGCATACTTTTGGATTGCCCGGATTATTAATAAAACTGCGCCCATCGAAATTTACAGTTTAGCAACAGGAATAAGTGTGTGAACCATGGCTCATCCAATGTAATGGTGAACATTTTAAGTTGGTCATTCACCGAGTTCATCATTTTCTGGTCAGTAAGTTAATGCAAAACACAGTTTAGCGTAAGAAAACTCCGTATATTATAATCTACGCAGAACCCCTTGCATCCGTTTTTTCGACATGTATACGACATGTATACCTGCAATACATCAAAAGGTAGAACCGAATTTTAGATGGTGATGTATTTTGAAGAAAATTTCGGAGAAAGCCGTATCGAGATAAGAAATATGCGGTACAACGGTGCTGAGCAAAGTTTCGCAGTTATACATAAAATCCGTTGAACATGTTAATGAATATTTTTTGAAATAAGGTGTACACAGTCACTGTGTCTCCCCATATCACAATATACAGTTGCACAGAATGACAAATTCCGCCAATTTAAGTGCTTATAAGGTGATCGTTTTTGGAGAACAGTATTGAAAGTGTGACTAAAATTAACATAAATCAGGGATTTCCAAAAGTATTCCTTATTAATTTGAGGATTATTTCAATGTTATCACGAGGAACTTTAGTCAAAGATAGAAATTTAAGCTAATTTTAGATTACTTTTTTATCAGCTTTTATGACTTCACCAGCCATATAATCCATAAGGTAAACTACTCTACATTTTTAGCCAACAAGTTGACCCCAACTTCCTTCGAGAAGCATAATACGCGGATACTTATACTGATTTCACGAACTTGGCATTAACTTGGTTTTAATATATCCGATAGGAAAAGTTCTAAGGAATTTTCGCCTGAACAGGACTGGCAACCACCAACTAATAGTGACTACTAGAACTAAAATGTGCAAAGAAGAATATTGCTGAGGATATAGCCAAACTCATGGCGCGCGTTAGTCGGAAAATTTCCTGTGGAATAAATGAACGTATGTGAGAAGACATGTCAGCACTCAGACGACTAAATTTGTTTACTTACAACACAAATATAAAGGTGTATATAGTGTGGTTTGTAAAACATACCTTGGTTTTTTTTCGCAGTACTTGTAAAGAAGCTAGTCGAACAATCCGAAGTTTGCACTTGGTGTATTTGTAAGCAGCTCCACGGATAACCATAATCTATTTACTATGTGTTTTACTACTTTTTACTGATGTAGCAAGAGATTCACAGCTGAATGCAAAAATAAAATTACCGAATTGTGAAACACCCACTTTGAATGTTGCATTGCGATTAAAATCTCGCAACACATTAATATTTTCTGTTGTATTGCCGTTATTTATAACTGACTGATATTAGCAACGTTTTTCTGTAAAACTGGAACAGACAAAACGATTAACAAGTACAAGTGCAGCCAACCACGTCATGGATACAAATGGAAACAAAAGTCTGCGAGAATTAGGTAACAATTTTTAATGCAAATGTAACCATTACATTTTGGTTGGTCACGGTGTAGGAGTTGGATCGTTGGATTCGCGAGATCTGTAAGTAAAGTTTGATAGGTGCTAAGGAATAGATTGCTTGATCTGATTTCGACCATTTCAGTCGTAGTCGGAATTCGACATTTTGCTGCTTTTGTTTGACTGCCGTAAGCTTGGTAATTCGCTGAAAAAGTGGTGGTCAGTTTGAGGATGTGATACGAGGCGAAGACATATGTCAAGAATATGCTGGAGCATGTCTTGGTGACTCTACGATCGATACATATCAGGGAATGTTCAGAAAATCGTTAAGCTAAACGCCTAATCGCGCTACCTACGTAACTAGTCTCACATGGTGAAGCAAATGGGTGTTTAAATGAGTAAGCCTCACAATCACGTAACTTACCCCTTAGCGGTAGAAATAAAGCGGGGACAGCCTTGCTACAATCATGAAGTTGGTTAATTTAGAATTTGTTTACAGGGACATTGAGTATTCTAACTATCGTTCCGGTGAATGTATCCATTTTGATTTTCAATGAAATATACATCTTTTTCTATTGGAGACGTCTTTTTCTCAGGACGTTACGTAACGCTACGTAGTCCTTGCTGATTTAGCCCTGAAGCTGTTCAGTGACAGCACGCGAGAAGGATGGATAATTCGCCGGTATACGTATACTGTTTCATTTTTTCATCGGTTTTTCAGTCCTAATGCTTGTCATCTTTGAACGTCAATCAGCGATAGAGCGTCCGAAGTAGGTTTGCTGGCTACTGCAGGTTTATTTTCTCCAAATTTTACTTCGAATCCATCCTTCAGCACACTGCCGATTAAGAGCTATCAGAAAGGCCAGTTGACAGTTAAATTCAGACTTTGATTTGAACTTTATGCTAGTGGCGACTGAGTTGAAAATGCGGGAGATGTCTTTTAGCTCGGTTTGTTATCTAACGGCACACAGGATGTCATCTATTTCCCATCACATCTAATGAATGGTTTCTTATACCCTGTCATTTCTATACTTCGTCACGCAGATGTCTGCAAACTACCACATCGATTGGCGTCTCATCGCCACGTCACATGTATGCTGTATGCATGAAAGCAGGTCGAATATTTCAATTCCAATGGGAGTCATTGGCCACAGTATGAGCACGTATATAGTCTATAATCTCTTTCAGTAAAGCACTTGTAAATAATGACGTTACGGCGAGAAAAAGTATGGGCCTTCTAGTTATGTCAAAAGTGTTGATCCTATTAGCCAGGTTAATCATTTCGGTTGCTAAGCGTTGACATCTTCTATCTGAAGGGTACAAATAGGTTTGATAATCACATAGCAAACATCTGGTATGATGAACTGTGAACCCTTAGAAGCCTGAGAGGTATACCCGTCTTGAGACGCGTAATTACAGCACAAAGTCGAAGAGTCCTCGTATCGAGGAATCGAATACCCTTGAAAATTGTGTAGTCGCTTATACCGTTTTGTCTTAAGAAACATTGTGTTTTCGACATTCCGGTTTATGTTTGTTGGTTTTACCTTACTCCTTCTCCATTTTGAATGAGGTATTAACTTGTAACATGGTCTTTATTCTGTCTAACGAGTGAAACAATCCTAACGACTTTATTTGGCTTGTAGAGGAATATTTTCATTTATTCTTCAGGCCCATCACTAAGATTGGTCCAAAGCTGGGTGATTAACTGAGTTCAAGCCTGAAATTTCTGGGCTACCGGCGTGGCAGTGCAACTCACTTAATACGACATTTGTCTTCTGCGGATATACAGCTTCTGTCTTTAGTTTAATTCAGCCGACTTTCAAATTTTTAGTTGTTTTGGCTCATCTGAATTATCACGTCTACCACACCAATTTTGAGACTAACTATTCCCTTAAACTTGATTGGAATTTAAACTTGATTCGGCAGGTAAAATTTACACAGTAAAAAGAGATTGAATAGTGCTCAGTGCGCAGGGTGCAAAAACTAAAGTGTGCGGCATCTCAACCACAATAAACCAGTGGTTAGTCGTTATCGACATGAGTTGATCCTTCAATCCATTGCCGTTTTTCATTCGCACCCTCACAAATTTTAATCTTCAGACGATCTCGAACTGCGTTTGTGGACTAGCTGTGATTCTCCTCGTCCATTGACTGACTAATACATTCAGTAGTTTGGTGTTCCTTGAAAGTACTTGAACCCGGAATAATCCATGGAAGTGTATGGATAAACTAGATTGGTAAGGAGGTTTACAAATTTCACCTTACAAGAGTCCGACAATCAAAAGTGGTGCAAAACTATGAATTCACTGCTCAAATTTACATTGTTAAGACAGGGCAGCAGTTGGGTGAAAATTTATTCATAATGGACAGTGGTGCTGGATGCTATGATGGATGTCTCGGTAAACACCGTCTACTTGAACCCTTAGTAATGTCAGTTGTTCATTCGGTTAACCCCTACCACTCATTCTTACAAGCGTCTTTAATTAGTCCATTCAGCCTCACATATTTCTGTCATATATGTTAGTCGACAAAAGTACACATAATTAGTGTTTGATAAGCGTGTTGAAGTCGACCAAATGAATCACATTCATGTGGTTTGTTGGTTGACGAGGTTCATTCTATGTACCAGAAAGCGGGTGCTGCAGGTGCTGAAGGCATGTCGAATTGGAGAAGGTCTGACTCAGGCCAGTACAGTTTACAAGAATCAGGTTTGTCCCATCTCTGTTGACTGACTGCTGTGAACCTTCATGCCAAACTTTGGCGAGGTCTAGTTGATAAATATCTCTGTATAGAAGTTGAAGTGTTCAATATCACTCACGTTTCTCTCAGTGGTATGGTACAGCCATCGACTTCATCTTGACATTCCAACAAGACGGTCATGCAAAGCAGGCTGTGACATGAATCGATCATTTCTGATTTCATCAATCCCGTTAATGGTTAACAATCAAGCCAATAAACTTGCAGACAAAACAGTCATGAGTGTAACTCGTAACTGAACCTACGACGAACAAAGCTATCGTGTTTTGCACAGTCACATCAGGTCAAATGACAGAATAATTTGCGCAACAATAAGCTAAATATTCAGTAAGGTTTTTCATTGTGCGACGCAGTCGAAACCATCAGAATGTGGGTGAACAAAAAGTTCAGAATTCTACCATATATTCGGGAATAACAAATCAGCCGTTCCCTTGGGACCCGTTCTAACAGTGCATGACATTCGTGCTGTTGGCTGGCTAAATGGTTAATTAACATACTGAAACCACTTCGTCAGTAGCAAGCTGTGCATATTGTGAATGACACTTCTGAAATGTTCTCACGTTCTGAGGCTTTTATTCTGCATCATTTTGTTGTAAAAATAGTAATTTACATTTTTGATCACTTTCAAGTGTACCTCACGTGAACTTTTTTAATACTCAAAAAGGTGGTTTTACATTTGTATACCTGAAAGTTTTCAACAACTTCACGGCGTAGCTACGACGAGTTCACTCACCCTTGTTTCAGCCGAGAAATTCAGTTTATGAATTAAACAAGCCGTTCATTCCGTCTTTAGAGGCCTGATGTCTTCGTATTGATGGGGTGTTCCTCGTTAGAAAAAGTGCAAAACATGTTGAGAAGCCAGGCCTATCGTTTAACTGTGTCCGGATTTGCTTTGGTGCATCGCTCACATGTGAACCGAAAAACTCTACTCATCCTAAATAGAATGTTCATAGTATATTTGAGCGGATCTGTTGACTGTGCAGCGTACTGAAATCTAACACGAACACTGAAGTACATGAGGTTTGTAAGTCTCACACTTGTCGGTAGATCCTAAGCTGGATACTGAAAGGTCGAGAACAGATTACACGTACAGACCACAGACCGTGCAGGTGTTGCTACCAACCCTTCTGTCTGAAGTTTTTAAGAACCTCAGTAAGAGAATGAGAAAGAGCAGGGACGGTGAAAAAATGCACTGTAGTTTTCAAGAAAGCAGTGTACACCAATTTTTCTTTTAAGCGATATATTTGAGAAATAACGTCAGGAGGATGAACAGCGCCATATAAAGAAACGCATGTCATGAAATGAAACTAGCATTACTTTCGTCAGCTGCTGGATGGCTCGACAACATTTAAAATCCTCTGTTCTACACTGGCCTTTGCAATGTTCAGCTTTCTTTTTTTTTGCGTAAACGTAGTCATAGGTAGCACAAAAAGACTACCCAAAACCAAAGTCAGGGAGTTCACTCTATTATGGCTGAAAACCCTCAAGCACATCTGTCGTTGCTCAACATTCGGTAAGTAAAAAACGCCTCAACATTCAATGGGGATAGCGAGTAACCACGGATCGATTGGTAAATATGATGTCAGTGTTTACTCTGTCAATCGAAGCCCACAAATCACGTCTATTGACAAGGTGTACAAATTTTACCGAGCAGTCTGACAGTGGAAGTTTGATTACGACAGACTGTTATATGTTACTTGTTATAAGTTGGGTTAAGATTGACAGTTAGTGATTATGACAACGTTCGGTTGTTTATTTCATCAAAATCACCTAAGTTTTTACTCGACGTTTTTGTTTTCCACTAGTGAATGTACAAAAAAAGCATGCATTCGTATCTGCACCTTCCGATCAACCCATTCATAAGATTAATTCAAATTTAACTTTCTGCGCGTTTTGATAGGGACCTATACATTCTTCCCTTTTGTTCGAGTGAGATTTTCATTGGTTACTAATAACTCTTGTGCGCAATTTTCGTAATTACATTGTCCACGTAGGTAACATAAAAGTTTATCTCTTGCATGGTATTAAAATTGCATGTAAGCTGTCATATGGTAACATTCCGACAGTCGTTAAAATTCATCAAACGATATTAATATTTTAGGGAATTTACATAAAATTTCTTCTGAAAGCTACATTTTTACCGCTTTCTAACGTGAGTATCGTTCAAAACCATTAATTGTATGCGGTCCTTTTCAAAGTACTCAATTAAAAATTACTCACCAATGGCCCAAAAACAAGCACTTGTAGGACATAAAAAATTCAGCATAAAAACCATTCTTTTACATGTCTAAAGCTAGAAATTTGTGAACTTTTAAACCGCAGTTCACCCATTTATTTTTTGTTATTTTATTTATGGATTGCTAGCCGAACAAAAACATTTCGGGTGGTCATTTGGGGACCAACTGAAAGATTGATGGAGTGGGACAGAAAAAATAACTGTGACTGTTCGCGGAAGTTTCAAAAGTTGGTATTTTTAACTATCAAGTGTTTTTAAACTCGTTGGTGTTAATGACACGAATCCATTTAGGATTGGTGTTTTACACTGATTACGGTCGGAAAGGCTCGACATATTCCATAGTTTATTTTGTTACTCATCACCAAATTGTCACTCCAGTGTCGGTTTCGTCCTCCTTTAGACTTAACAGGTAAAAAGTAAAACAGGAGTTTGGACTGTAAAGCAAAATTTAGCCAGTTCGATCATTTATTCAGACTATTCCTGCCTGATGGGTCCAACCAGGAACAAACCCGGTCACGAAATGTCAAGTAAAGTTCAGGCTTCAGGAAACACTATAAAAACTAAGTTCATTGTACTCTTTCATGAAATATATTCAAACGGCTTGGTTGCTGTCCGCTGTTTTCCTATGGACTTTTGTCTTCTCAGATATTCCGATAAATAACTGTAGCTTGACCATGTAAACGCTCTCTAAATCTTTGATTGAAGCAGTATGTTTTAACGAACTTGTGGCTACAACTTTTTACATAACATTCAGTGGACTAGCTTGTTCGTTCTGCATTGATGACCATGTAATCGTGAGGTTCATTACCCTAATTCCATGTTTTAATATAGTTAGTCACCTACATGCATGTTACCGTCAGCATCATCTAAAGACATACTAAAACACTTTCTGTTTTCATCACTTTGACTACCAATCAAACCAGTTTGAATAACTGCGCTCATTTTCTCACAATGTTTCAACTACACCAGAAAAGTGGTTGTTTTAATGTAAAATCCGATTGTCAGCGTAAGAGTATTAGGTGTTTTAAAAAATAATTATGAATTCTTTAAGTTTTTGGAATCTTTCTGAATACTAATCGAATTGGTGTAGTCGATACAGCTTGCTTGTTCATCTCGAATTGAAGTGCCAAATTGATGGCAATAGTTTTGCGAATAAAAACATAAATTCGATGCAATCAATTCCTGTTGCAAAGTTGAATATAGCATACACGATCTATGTTAGAGTAGATTTCGCTGCATCTTTACTGGGGTTCACCTCCGATCAGTTAAAATGTACCAAATTCCCAACCACAAGACAATCACAAAGGGTCAAAACTCAGAATCAGTCCGATTGTTACCACGACAGCATCAACTTTACAAAACAGTTCGTTTGTGCTCACAAAATGCAGTAAAGGCGTCTGATCGCAAGGGCCTCCGCATATTGTAGCATACGTTTACTTCGAGTCAATCACATATTGCGTCATCAAGTGACGCCTGGCAGTTGAGCAGGAATCCTGTAGTGTCAGCCTTATGTCTGCTCTATTGAAGTACACAAGTATCAGTAATTGTATTCATTCTGTGTGATGATACACGGCGTACTTCAGATAAATATGAGAAAACTTCAGAATCTTTTGGGTTATGCGCGTGCCATTCCATCTTATGTTCACTATGTTATATTGTCATCCAATAGATTTGAGCTTCGATATATATTCCCACAATACTTAATATTGTTGGCCTGTTAAAGTGACAAAACACGCGCTTAAAAACAGCGAAATAAGTGTCCTTTATCTCAAGGGCTCTGTCGTCAAAACTGCCGACGGAATCTTACCCAGAAGTTAAAATGTTTAAATAGTGTTTACTTACAAAGCGTAAATGAACTACAGAAATATTAAATATAGAAAAACTGTCCATGAATCTGTTGCAGGACAATGATTTCCCGAACAACTGAAGCTTATGAGGTCCGAAAATGAAAAATAAAAAAATGAGTCATCCAGTAACCGGAATGATTAGTTTGGTGGAATATATCCGCAAGTAAACAGTACTTGAGTTTGACTTTTTCATAGATATTTTGTAGATTTGACTAAGAAGCACATTAATTGATCTTTCAAGCGATTTAAACTGGATTTCGGCAATCTCACACTAAATTGTCTGTCAACAAACCTCACAGCGGACTGATAGAATTGCCTTCCCATCACCTAACGATCGTCGGTCCCACATGAGTTTGAGAAGTGTTGCATACGCACAGCTGGCTGTCGCTGTTTGTCTGTTTGAAGGAAGCTGGGTTTCTTCGAGGTTGTACAGTTTGTTTGATTCGCTTCGTATTACCGTAGTTGTATTGTCTCTACAGTTGTAAACTTATGATCAAAGACCTTGTAACTTTGACAGTAAACAACACTGACTCTTGTTCTGTCCAAAATATCTATCCTAATTTTCGTTTGTTATAACTTAACACCGACTAGATATACATTATTTGTTTGCTCAGACTAGCTTCTTGCCCACCCATACTGTTCTGTTGATTTATATTGAGAATATTTCTTACACAATTGAAATTAGAAATGTACCAAAACCTTGCTTAACCGAACGGGCAGTCGGTATGCTCACTGAAAACCAGATTTGTCGGTAGGTTATAGAAAGACTAATGTTCTAATTTGCATACAGTCAACTAGTTAATAGTACACCAGCAGAAGTAATGTGAACAGAAATTTAATATTTTAATATAGTTACGTACAACTGTACGTTAATAGAAGGGTAGGAAAAATAGTCCAGCTGTAGATTGGCACTGACTATTTGGTGTCAATAAAACAAGTTGCAAAGTAGCCGTCACGCACGTTTGAATACATATTTTCGGCTTTGATACGTTTTATCGGTAGATCCGTCAAACGCGCGTTTTGCTTCTTTCAAAGTTCAACAATACCTCTTACAGTTTCCTGACTAAATTTCGGACTATAATCTTACCTAGCTAACGGAATAATAAGTGTTAAATGAGGAAAACAACTAAACCAGTGATACTGTGTAATCAACAGTTTGGCTTGTTAGTTGAGTGATAACCGAATATGAAGATATTGATAGTCCTAAATCCGTCTTAAAATAAACTTGTTTAATTGGAAGTATTTAAAACATTAGATTCACTTTATCTAGGCCATCATTGAAAAAATCGGTTAAAAAACAATCCGTTTACTCTTTACACTCACGATTGCAAATCACTAGAACACAAAAAACATGTATGCATGAACACTGGTGAAAACTTAGCGATTGATCTTTATTTATTTCTAACCGAACTTCACAGTGTCCAAGCCCTCCACGTGCCAGTCGACGCTTGGCGTTGGAAGCCCCGTTGTTGGCCGATCCAGTCTATCCCCGCTCGGGTCATGCAGTCGGTCTGATACACCTGAGTTCACGTGTGACGGTAATGCAACAGGATCCACGGTACATTGAAATTTCAGTCGGGGACCGACAGTTATATGGGGATGAGTGGACTTCTACCACCAAATCATCTGTTGTGTTCAGTGTGTTCTACTTAGGTACAGGTGAGCTACTGTTTTACTCGAGACTGCGTGCACTGCTGATTGAACTGCTGAAGATTATAGGGACGTTTATACTGTGTTATTTCCCCCCACATTTATTTCATCCTATTAGGATAAACATTGCGAGGAAACAACTTGTTGTGATGTTGATTAACTATCCTGTAAACCTGAAGAAGCGCAAACAGGAGTATACTTAGTCATTGTTTGGAAATCAAGACCGATGAACGTGAAATTAAACCCTATTCACAATTTATCTATGGAGGCGCAGTATATACTTGACTGATCAGTCTTATACAATGAGATATATGCAGTAGCTAGGTCACGCATGATCACACTAACAAAAGTTTTGTTTTGTCTACTAGCCTTTAAAACCTAATTTTGTATAAACTGAAGTTCATTGAACAAATTCATTTATTAAGATTCCTTCCTCCCTGACCTAATTGAAACAAAATAATCATAGTAACCTCCGAGTTCATCACTATGGTTTTTTTAACCAGCTGATACAAATCTTTTTCGAAACTCTGCTGAACGTCTAAAATATTCGTTATGTGTAAAAAATACTGTTTATCAAGGCTTTAATCCATAATGTCATGATTGGAAAACTTTGAAAACACGTCGACGCTGCTCTGTGAAAATGTGAAAGTACAAATTTTCTGGGCTATAGATTACATAGCGTACATCCCTGGATTCAAGGCTGTAATGGGAGAGAGAAGGTTTTTTGCTTTTGCGTTCTCTCCGTATTGGCCGGTGAAAATTTGTGTTGGACGGTTTAGAGATGTAAGAAAAGTTACACGGACCAATTAAAATGTAAATTCAGTGATGGTGCTGACTGTGACCACTTCAGAAAGGGGCCATGAAACACACTTAACCAACGTTCTACCGAACACGCGAAGTTAATGACTTGCAAGATTGAACTAGAGTAACCCTCAGGGAACTTGTAATTCAAGTTGTCCATCGTAAATGTGCGGAACTAGTAATGTTCTAAAACCTTTTGTCGATTAAGCGGTGACCACGGTAGGTTTCGATGTGAAAAGGCGATAACTGCGAAACAGTTCTGTCTGCTGAGTAAACCACCTGTTCCATTACTTACTTGAACAGAGTGATCTTCTAAACGCTCATCCTTATTTTGTGAGCAAAGATGTGTCAGTAGATGATCCGGGGTGTGAATTACTGTATAGATAAGAATTAAGTCTTCAATAAGGTGTCTGTATTCAACTGAGAACTGACCTCAGTTCACCGGCTTCTCATGCTGGGGTTATCTCCTGAGCTTTATAACTCCTGTAGTGGATAGTCTGTGAACACTTTCATTAAGTGTCACATTTTTCTCACGATAAGGAAGACGAGCGTTTATGCCATTTTCCAGGTGTGTGCAGATTATAGAGGTGAAGATTAAAGGAAACACTTCGGGGTAGTAGGGTTCGAAACTTCATCCCGAGAAATTCAGTGTTATTTTGGACTCTTGTAGTTATGGCAGCACAAGTTGTAAACACACTCAAACTCTCTTCCACCGTGATCCGTGGTCTCGTTTGTATTTTTTACACAGACAGCTTTGTGTCCCAGGGTTGTAGTCGGTACATTTCTGATGACAAATAGATAAAATTTCACACTTGTTGGCATGGAGCGGCAAATTTCTTCTGTGGACCAATGATTTGGATAGTTCAAATTATCCTGTTCGACTATGACATCCTCCGATCACTCTAAAACTCATCAGAATACTGCCATCGGCGTCGAGCAACATCGGTCAGCCGAAGTTAAAACCTGGTTTGGCTGCTATGATAGTCGTAAAAAACGTTGTTTTCAGTAAGTATCAATCAAGAACTATACTAAGTTGGAAAGTAACTCGATGGAAACAATCATGTGGAGTTAAGTTATTTAAGTTGCATATGTATCGGTAGAATATGCTTCTGGATAAAATACTTATTAAACAAGATTTCCGTTTTCTGTAATATTGTTCCAACTTATACTGATAGGTTTATGACAAATATACACAATCCTTAACGCACACATAAAACAGTAGATTGGATCGCAATGTACTAACCGCGCAGTAAAACGTGCAAACTAATTATGCATTGTTACCAATCTTGGTGCATCCTTAACGAATTTTTTGTATGGCTCCATCAAATTTCACAGGAGTTCGGAATTAATGGTGGGACATATGTGCGTATATTCATTCTGGAAAATACCGTCCACTTTGGGTCAAAATCGTGTTTTTCACGCTTACCGCTCAAAATAAGCACGCAGTTGGCAGGGTAAAGACAAAGAATTACGCAGATATTCCTGTGCATTTAATCAACTTTTAGGCAGTTTTCCGCTGGTGCAATTAAAATCTTATTTTTACTAGTTTCTGGATTGCAGCTTGTGCGTTGAGTAAAACGCTGATTTGCATAAAACCACTTCAGTATTTCGGAAAACCCGCAAATCATTTTAAAACAGTTTTGAACGATGACCAAATGAAATCTGAGAATGCTTTGCGTTTGAAATTTAGCAGATGTGATTGCTACGTATAATCGAACTTATTGCCGGGTTCTTTCAAAATTAGAACTTTTCCATCATAAATAAGCTTAATGATAAGTGTCGAAAATGTGATATAATGGAAAAACTAGGTGGTCCTCAGCCAGTTTTTCTAGAAAAGACTAATAGTTTTCGGTGGGATACATACTGTACAGGTTTTACTCATTTGTTTAATTGACTCGCAGGAGTCTTAAGAAGCCCAATTGTTGGAGAAAAGTGGTAATTTCTGCACACGCATTATTATATGTAGAACAGTTTGAAAATGCAACATTGTGGAGTATGTAGTGGTATCAATTTCTTGCATCTGAAAGTCAGCTACTTTGAAAATACACAGAAGAGAAATGTAAGCGAGAAATAACCGAATATTAGATGGTGGAAATCAAGCTTCGCTAAATGCTATCAAGCTTACTCAGGTTACACCTCACTATTAACAAAAACAACGGGCTAAAGAAGAGCCTGGATTGTTGAGAGCACCATCATTCTAAAACGATGCTCCTGCTAGTTGGAGGTTATGATGACTCGTGGTACATTCTCAAACGTATGCGTTAAACTTGTGTTTTAGGTCAGAAACAAATGACCTTGTAACAATAGCAATATGGATTCTGAAGGTGTTTTAGACTTGGTACACTCAGTCCACATCTCGACACTGTTAGCAACTCAGTCCATTTATTCGACCCTGAACATTAGGCAAATGTTACTGAGATTGTGATCGTCTTTAGAGTTACAGACCCTGGGCAAACGTACGTGACCTGTTTTATGATATAACTTTCTCCGCGTGTTGTGCCCGACTCACCTGTTTTTCAGTAAGCAAAATTGACTGGGATGCACTAGTCCTTTTTCATATTCCAAGATATGTGAGCAGGAGTCAACGGTTTGACTCAATCATAGGATGTAAGATAGTGTTGAAACATTATCAATAAGTTTATAGCGTGGAGGAGTTTAAGTAGTTCAGGTAACGTACGGCGTAACATTTTTGTTCCTAATCTGTGACGCAGGGTTCAGAGATCAACCGGCTTTAGCGACTCCATCCCTGCCACTTGCCAACGCAACCAGATTTTAACTTTCAGTGGTGAACTAGATGTCACTCAAACTGAGCCGTGAGAGTCATTTGGTTGTCAGTAGCTCCGCAGAACATAAGTTCTAGTGTTCAATTCGGCGTCTCACTTTGAACTACTGGCTAGTGTGAGCTATACTTTCATACCTTCAGCAAATATCAACAGCGTGGATCAGACACTATGTGAATTTTGAAGCTGAAGTGAAACAAACAGCGGTGAACGTAATGGTGTACCATTATTATTGCAATGCCAGCCAATATGTACGCCGTATGACATACCAGGAGATGCCTGAATTACTCCAAGCGTCACATTATCATGTGACGTACGGATGACGCAATGGAACATTTTTGGATTTTCTTTTGAGTATTATTTACACTAATTTACAATGTTTTTTTTTCATGAATCAATTGAATCTAGATGACAGATACTTGACAACTACAAGAAGCAGATCTTTTTCGCACAAAGAGAATTTCAGAAAAGCAAACCTTAGACGAATACAAGCCGTGAATGAATTGGTCTCATCAGGACGCACTTCAATTATTATGCATCGCAAGGTCCTGAAATAAATCGCCGTTAGCTCATCATCGCAATTCGTTCGAAGCAATTAGATCGGATGCCTCTAGCATTTTTTAATAACAGCCGAGCGATCGACCTCTCGACCGACAAGATAGTGATTAAATTATGCACATTCACTCTAAGAGTTTAGTGGAAGTTATTTCGGTTAATGGCTTGAGAATATGTGTGAGGGCTTGAAAACTACTGATCAACCATTTATTTTGTATACCTTTTCAAGGTTCAACTTCACATTTATAGGTCAATAATTTTCTGTTTGAACTTCTTGAAATTAACCCGGTTTCAATATCTCTAAAGGGAGACTATACTCCAAGTTACATCTCTTAAACCACTGCTTAATATAGTCGGAACAGTGCTGTAATAGTTTTGGAGAACGCAACCTAACATAAAACCTGATTCACTGCTTAATATACGTTTTTGTTTGGATAGGTTGAAGGATACAAAGAATATGATAGTTGTGCTTGAGTAATGGGTTTTCACCCGCTGCACTTTATGTTCGTTGAACAACGTCCACTAGTTAAAACAGATTTAAATGTGAATATCTGAGCTTTCATTGTACTTGAAGCAAGATAAGCTGTCATCCACATGGCGTACGAATCCACCTATGGAGCTTTGAAATTTCATTGTTGAACTCATCAACCCTCCCTGTCGTATGAAATCCACTAGATGAACCAGCGAATTGATTGTCAAAACAGGTTTTCCCCAGTACGGTTTTCTAATTCAGCTGGAACAAAACTTACCATTTTTGGACATGCTGTTTCTATCGCTGGTTTGAATCCACCTGAAGTCCAGATTTTTCGCAATTGGGTATTTTCCGAAGTATTGAATCTGGCGAACTGTCTGTCAGTAATACAATTTCAAATTCTTTTGATGGCTTTCGTGGATTCCATCGTGAACTGTCTGTGAAATCCTGCTTAGGTAGGCACTCTCCTGGACCATTTGTTATACACTCTATTGTAGTGAGTTAGGTGGATAACTGAGCCCGAGTGTGAAGTCTGTGAGTCTCCAGCGTTGCTTCCTATCTCGGCTGAGGTAATAATTGTGTTATCTGAGCACGTAATCTCTGTCGTTGGTTTGAGTCTGACAGAAGCTTTAATTTTTCATAATCGATTCTGGCAAATTACTAATCCTTACAACGCATTATAGTTTAGATTTTGCCACACTCCCTTAATTCAAAACAAACTGGGAATTTCTGGGGTAGTGACAAAATACTACTGCAAATAACTCGATGAATTACGGATAGTATTGTCTTCGTTTCGTCAAAAAGTAGGATTATGTATAGTGCTTAATCCTAACACCCCATCTGCTGCTTCCAAGAAATAGCTTTCGGAAACGGAATACATGAGTAACAACAACAGCTGAAACCGTAGTGATTAAGCCGCACAATAAATAAGAGGGTGACATCAACTCGAGTGCGGATCAACTGCTTCGATGCCATAGAGTGAGAAGACGAGTATTGATCCATATTAAATATTATTAATAATAGTTCCCAAAATCAACTGATTACCCTTAGTGAATTATTAAAGTATGTCGCGGAACGTATCAAAATAAATCCGTAGGACCATATTCATATACAGTGTTCTGGAAACTTATTGTAAGACGTACGCCTTCAATATTAACGCACATCATTTTCTCACTCGTGAATCAATGTGAATTGGGCTAGCAATTTGATTTTCACCATTAACTGTTTATGTGCTCTACAAAGTAGTTGTCGATTTTAGCATTCTTGGAAACGTGGTAGGCGTGTGTGCCACAATACACTCTCAGTCGGGTTTGGATACTGACTGATGGTAAGGCGGTTCGACGGGTGTATTTCTGTGTTGAGAAGCCAGGTATTTTTAATGTACGACTTGTGTAACAAACACTACCTTAAAGGAAGATTATGTAGATCTACGAGCCGCAAAAGTGTGCCCATACTACGAGAAGCGGAAGTTTGTTGGTCAACCAATACAGCCATCTTAATCACCTATTCTTCCAGCTATATGATGAATACTCACCGATTATCTGCCAATGGTTTTTTGAAAAGAATTAAACATTAGCCCTTTGAAATATATGCCGATTTTAGTGTCACATTAAACTCATTTCTACTAAATCGCCATTTGGTAGTACTCTTCAAACTTATGGTGGAGCATCTACCGAATGTGAACCTGCGCCCACATCAAACGATTTAAAATGTGCTAATAGCTGCTGAAGTCCACTTTCGATTACGTTTATTAATTAATACACGGAAGTCTAACAGTATACTTTGCGTGGAACTTGTGGATACTACCAGCGTAGTTATCAACTTCTCCGTAAACCAACTCGTTTTTACAGTCTACGCTACTCAATGAGCTACCCGTTGACCTCTTTACGGTTGGGTTGGAAAAAGTCAGTGAATGAGTGATAGTACACTTTTACTCCAAAACTACTTGGCAATCTTTTGTATGATCAAGCACAGTTGCACTTAATTCAGCATGTTTTTTCAAAACTCGGTAAATGTTAAATTTTGTAGAAGGACGAAGAAGATATATTTCATACTACGTTGACCATTCTATTAATCTCTTAATCGTCAGTCTACGCATGCGACAACCATTTCATGTATCTTGTTAGGTCCTAGGTAGATGTACACTGGAATAGAGTCCATTTTTTTCAGTGTGCCACATAACTAGAATTAATACAGGGCATTAAGTTGAGTAACGGTTCAATGAGATGAATGATACGCATTTTTCGATATCGTAAATATATGGTACTCAGCTGTTTCAGCGTATAAAAAGTATAAAAAAGGCGATCGCATGGTTTTATCACACATGTTAGGCATGTCTTATATACAAACTGACTGTTTTGCAAGATATCTGAATGAATGTAACACATAATCTACTATTATTTTGAGGAACCTCTGTTCTGATCGGTTTATGAGACCACTGTTATTATATACATTGGACTACTCCGGAGAAATAATTATACGGACTTGGGAATGTTTCTATACATTGCTCTGCTGATGGGTATTATAATGACTTGGTTCTCAACCAATTAGAACATAGCCCAAGATTGATCTTAGCTGTCGCATTATCATTGACTTTCTAGTCGGCCCCCTTCGAAAAGAGGAACTAAACTCGAGTTTCGCTCTCATTAGAGCTCGTCAGTAATGCCTATCTAGGCCTCGATCGATATTGGAACTCCGACCAGGATTTCATGAGGAAACTGTGTTGACCATTGCCTTTCTTCCTGGAAGTCAAGCGTATTCCGTTTTAATTTGTTTTCGGCATCTATTCTGTGCGAGACACAAACGATCATACCGGAATGCCGAGTTCGGGACATGATGTGGACGTCAGGGTGTGAGTTTGTAGAAACGTTGACATGGTTTTCTTCCTCATTCCACAAATGATTAACGTGCTGAAAACATCTTATCAGCCGTACACAAAAGAATGTTTGGGAAAGTTGAAGTAGGTGCGGCAAGTTTTTTGTTCAACTCAACGTTAGCCTATTATAAACACTACCAACTTCGGGCTGTCACACGGTAGGAGACTTTTCGTAGGCAATATGCAGGTTGGATATCGTATCAATCCAATGCAAAAACTTTGAAGGGTTTAGGAAGAGGTCTGAAACCTGTTTTTAGCAATGAATTATACTTACTGAGAAGATAGCTGCAAGATTATTACCTGAACTCTGTTGGAAAGATATCGGGTAGAAGAGATCGAGTATTCACTCACATGTGCATATGTGATTACTTCTGCTGATAACCAGAAACGTTAACAGGTGAGTCAAAGCTCATAACATTGCTTCCGAAATGTTAAAAAGAACCGATTTATTACAGACCTGTGTACGTTCAAGCTTGTATTTATCTGGTCGGCAAACTAGCCGGAAAATTGTCGGGGTGACTGTTGGTGTAAAAGTTTGCCTGTTTAGAGAAACAAGTCTTTTGGGTTGAAAGTCTAGTGTGTCCCGCTGGTCACCTGTTTGAGACCAGCTGGACTGACAGTTGTCAGTGACACCACCTTGTTTTCTGGACTTCAAGGGGGTGCGAACTGAGTGGGAACCACCAAGGTCTTCTTAAGATGAACTCGTGTATGTCTCCGTTAAAAATCTAGAAGCGTTATGAAATCCTTCTTCAGTTGTGCTAGGAAGTTTTCGACAAAGTAGTTACAATTAGTATTGGCACTCGTTGGTGTTAAAGTTGGCACGCATTCGGAAGCTTGTCAGATTAGATTCAGGGACCTACTTGCCATTTTCACAACGGGTCAACGTAGAGGCTGTCAGCAACAGTTTCTGCAGCTTAGTAGTGAAATGACAAACAAAGCGGGGTGCGTAATTCTCTTCTAGATAGTTGCAGTTTTTACCTGGTGGCGGGTGACGTCCCTGAGTTACTCAGGTGTGCCATCCAAAGCATCAAATTTTAAGGATAGCCTGTCACAGAAAACCGGGTGACGTGCCGGACACCCGGTAGTGTGCTGAATGATGTTTACATAGTGAAGACTAGGTGCCAAGCTATAAGGTGTGTTTGACGAAGATGTAACCTGTAGATTGGTTGAACCGCCATTTTCACTTGTATGGATCAGGGTGGCATTTACACTTATTAAATGTCACCGGCATTGTCCTTCAGGGATTCTTAATTTGTAGCCAAAAGAAGACATTAGTGCTCAAGTTCCAAAGATAGTTCGTAAGCCACAGTCTGTGATTGTCTATCTGTTGGTAAATTGTGTGACGGGCTGTTTTGTTCATTCTGGATTTGGGGACATCAGCACTCATTAAACAGGGTGGTTTGGTTAAAGGCTGCGTTATTTGGTTCTGATGAACAAAAACCACCAATTCACACGTGACTACTATAGGGATGATGAATACAGCTAAGCAGTGGTTAGGTACAGCAGACGCAGTAAAGTATAGCTGCCTGTCACGGTTTTATGAAATTTGAATATATACCACAAAACGTTTAGGACTGTGATGTGATGCGAGCGAGTTTATAGGACATTTGAGTTATATGAGTTGATCTACAGCGAAGTGCATGCCATTACTGTTAATAAATACTAATCTGTTGGCTGAATAATGAATGACTGTGAATATTGTACACAGGCATCGGCTTACAGACACGAAGGGTCAGTAAGTAACGAGTTCAGTGTTCATGGTTTTTTATAGTATGTCATACAAGAAATAACTTTAAAGGTAGTTTGGGTACTGCGCTGTTTAGATGGAAATTCGTAAAATGGACAATTAATAGTAAATTATATCACATCTGATTTTTCAAATGATAAATAGATGAGCTTCATGCAATCAAATTTTAAAAATAACCTGTGACATTGGCCAGGTGCCTCAGCCGAAGTTTAATATTGTGTGGAGTGAATATTTCTCAAAAATGATAACATCTGTCACATTTCCATAGGGTTTCTATGCAGCCGCTCTCGAAGAGAAGCACCAGACTCGATAACTTACGTTCGACGAGACTGAGTTATCGTATACGTAAACTCAACCGTGTTCGCTCATGAGATATTCTATGATTGCCTGATTGCTTCCAGAGGGCGCAGCAATTGCCCTGTGAACTCCGATCAATAGCCCGTAACTAGAACTTCTCATCAAGTTGAAATCGTAGGTCATTCAAATTGTTGAGTGATATTTTGAGTGTTGTTCGGTTTGTATCAGTCCCACAGGTCACTAATAAATTCAATACAAATAAACGGTCACCACAACGCGCTGTTATTATTGTCATGGTGATGCAAGTACCCTATTCATAACAACCAGAACGGGACGGTTGATATCGCTTACAAAGTGATCAGTTGCTGTCCATCACAGCTAGTCTATAAAGTCACACAACTTACCAAATCGAACCCTACGAAATCAGCGTGATTCAAGTATACAAGACAGATGCTGTTGACTTTACAAAGGTCAAATCTTCGTGCTGATGTGTGTATGCCAGTTTAGACAAAGGTTTGGTTGTAAAACTATTGGTACCAGTCTGATTTACAGTAAAACGACTGAGTTAGCGGTTCCATCTATTGGTTCACGAAAGGAACAGTGTGGAATATTCGGTATCTGCTATCATCACTGAGAATTACAGATGGAACAAGTAATAATAATTACTAGTAAAAACAGACGGGAGAAAAAAGAATTAGATCAATACTTATTGATAATATCCAATCCGAACATTGAAAGTCCATGTACCTAGATACAATTTTCATCCAACACTACCCTGCAGATCTTCGAGTAGATTGGAAAAGCACTGCAACTCTCTGGAGAATAGTGATATGTAGGAAAAAGCCTTGTACACCTAGGGACACAACTAGGATTAAAAAGAAAAGGTCGAAAGTTCTAACTTTTAAAATAATGTTATTCTTAGTATTTGGGATTCAACAATAAGTTTCATAGCTTTATGACCTTAGTTTTTGGCTCATTAAAGATTGCAGGTTTTCTAGACGGCTGCAACTGCGTAACCTCTTCACCGATAAACCTGACTGTTCTACAGTGTTTGATGGCCATGTTACCCGTAAAATACCGTGGGGTCTTGCCGTGGGTATTAAACAACAGTCTACAAGAATTAACTTCGTGTATACTGATATATTTTACGGGGATGCGCATTGTTTTGTAGAACGCTTTGTTGGTCGTAAGTTTATTACTCACATATTGAAGATTTTGTAATTGCGTGACAATAACATAGCAGATGTGGAGAAATAACTATCTCGCCTAAATTTGAAAAATAAAGCCAAGCGCCAAACAAACAATGTTTTCTACATAAATTTGCAACTCTGGTTCGTATTACAATGGTTGAATCATCCACATTACATACTACTTGTTGTGAAAACGTTTTCGTTTAAATTAACAATTCCAGAGATAAATGAAAATTTCAACCACTTCCTCAATAAAACCCTTCTTTAGACACCCTAATGTCACAACATGGAAGTGTAAATAAAGTTTTTTTGTCCTAATTGCTAGACTGTAGATCACAGACCTTCCTAGATTTCTACTAACAAGGGTTTGAACAACTCACCGTTTAGGATCACATAGGGTTAACAGATTAAAAAGAACGTTTCAATGTAAACATTATATAAACAGCAATAAAGACATTCATGGACACAGCATGAATGTGATTGTACCGCAGTTTGTGTTACAAATTCACTTATAGTAGGAAACACTTAGTTACTGTCCATATCCTAAAACGACAATCTGCTCTTGATACCCCTTTTAAAACTTGTCCATCAAAGTACGTATTCACAAATACACGTCTGAAGTTTCTGTATGCAGCATTAATGCGTTGAATGTTGAAAGCAACCATCAATGCAACGCTGAATGCATAAGGATAACCGTTTGCAGTCGTCAGTAATTTTTTGATAGTTTTGAATTTATCTGTTTTTTTTTATAATTTCAAACATGCTTCTGCATTTATTAAGATGTCGGTGAAGTTTACAAACTCTTGGTTTTTGAAACTCGACACCATCGTCAACATGATACACGAAATAGGACGAAATCTGGCGAAGGCTCATTTCGTCTGGATATATCGCAATCGACTGTGATGCAGAAACTAGTACATATGCCATCAAAACGTGAAATTAACTCCATTTTGGTGGTTCAATCTGATGAACATGGAGAACGCTTCATTGTGCGAAAACACTTCCGGCGGCATTCTATAGAACCACCGTCACATACCGAGCTACTTGTATTGGACGGAAAGGATAGTATAACAATAAACACGCAATTATGTTTCAAGGCTGAGAACTGTCAGTGAGTTACATATTACGTAATGATTTCGTTTAAACTGCCTTTTGGTTAGGTACCCTAGGACAAATGAAGGGTTATTTATCCGTTCATCTACGGTCATCTTACATTTTCAAATTCAGTTTGTGAATTGTAATGTGCAGATCACCGTCACTTCCTTTTATGTCTTACTGGCTAGGTTTACAATAATTTACAGTCATCTTTGCTGTTGATCAAAGTGTTTTAATTATTCTAATGTAGTCCTCTAACAATGTATTTATCCAATCTCTGGTGATAACAAATGATTTTTTGTCCGGAAACCCAATCAATTTCCGTTGTTCATACGCACTCCTGTCATTAGAACAGGTTGGGCTTATTATTATAAAACCTGTTATTATCGCGTACTGGTCGCGTCACAGCTGTTTTTAACTTGATTTTTCCGCGTGAAAATAAGCAACATATGTCCTGCTCATTGCATATGACGCTTAAACAGAACAGTGAAATATTTGCTGCCGTGGAAGACAACACAAGTTTCTATATCACTTGAAGTAGAAAAACAATTACCTACGGATCGAATGTACATTCCCTCGTCACTTCATGAAACTCGCTCAGCCTTGGCCAGGCAAACCTATACTGGTGCACTGAAGTATTGTGAAACGCATGCAGAGCCTTAAAGACACCAACATTGTGAAACAAACAGCTTTTTAAAGTCATCCGCGTAAACTACCGACGTACCAAAGGAACACGGAAGGACTGTGTACATTGTACCACTGAACTGTCACTAGATATAGCGAATATTTACAATTGCTTCCTAAACCCACAGTGTTGGTTACACAATCCAACAAGGCTGACATTAGTACTCGAATTAGAAAGCTTCTTAACCCATCCAATGAGGCATTAGCAATGATGATTGTGGGCACAAGTTTCTGGTAGTCTTGGAGTGAAAGTAAAAATACATTTGGAAGCGAATGCCAAATATCACTAATATGTCGAAGACGTTTTGCTCTTCGTGTTCGCTAACACAGAATAAAGCGGTATCATCCGTACAAGTTTGGTTTTAAAATCGGTCAGCGGTCATTATTTCCACACTGTTAAATCGTCAGAAGATATGAATTATACGTTCAGGTATCCTAGTCTTACGCACGGTCTGGGCTGGACATATATATAAATAAATATATATCTTAAAATGGGCAGAGGGCAGAAGGCTATACGTTAATATATATACTGTTATCGAACGTGGTTCTACAATTACAATAATAAACAATGCAAATGTACATTAACTTACGACCAGGTTTACAAACGCATATAACAGTGCAGCAGAAACGTGACAAACCGTCCAGTTAATTTCAGCGGTAAAATATGTGGTGCGTTATTTCTACACATATAAACAAATGTGGTGGATTGTGTTAGGAATCAGAATATAAATAATAAATTTGGATACAGTTAAATTGTTTATGACCGATGTAGAGTGTATGGGAAAGAAAGAAATGTTGACATCAAACGGTTGGGAGTAAGCACAAGCGTTGCGAACAGAAGAGTAACGTTAAATTATAAATTAAAGGCAAACTGCTGCAAACATGTGAGCAGAGTGACGTGAAATGTGAAATTGGGTTTTACGCACACCTTTGAGTCGGCCTTCAACTAGAACGTTCAATGGGAACGAGAAGACCAAAGAACATTCTTACTTGCAATACTAAAGTACAGTGATAAACATAAAGTTTCATTTTGCTTGAAATTAGGTGGCAACGCCTTTTCAGTATGTTTGTTATACCGATTAGGCACGCAATCTTGCATATGATAGCCCCAAAGTGCTGCTGTATCAAATCGATTAGAGACAATTCGGCTGTTTAAAAATGCGACGGGTTTATGTTGCTATTAGGTAGGGCTGTTTTTGTAAATGACTCAGGTCAACATATCGTCCAGTGCAGCCAGTGACCAGGTGAATCCCGAACTGCTGTTCATATGATCGATGTTCACGTGTTGGGGTTAGCTTACTAAAAAACACAGCAAACAGAACGATCCACTGTTATTCTTCGATGGTTATCTCGCTTTGTAGGACGATTGTTCCTGAGGATACGGACGAGTGTACGGATTACTGTTCAGACGGAAAATTTTTTTCCGTCACACAGTCTACAAACCTAACACTGTAAATTCCGTGTTTAGGTCCAGGCTCCATCTTTAGGGAACACAAAAGAGGTTTTTTGTCGCTGTGCGTTCCACGAAGTTTTCCAAGCCTTGTCTCCTTTGAAACATAGACGTCGATAGGAGCCAAATAGTCTACTGCTAAAGGGTGGGCTCATAAGGAAACTAGAACAGTATAACGAACTAGATGCCCGGTTTAACTGCTGTCTGCAGTGCTGCTCCGGGCGTTTCATGAGCCGTTACATATGTAAAGTAGAATTAAATTCAACCTCTTAGATGTTCTTGGTCACAAAAGTTTTATCTGTGGCAGCACAGATGAGATAGCCTAACTTTCGAAGCTTCTCTAAAACAAGATTTCTCCACCGAACACTGAAATAATGGAAGTTACCTCTTGGACTAGCATTTGGTCACGTTGTGGATTGAGGTTCGTATCCTGTCCCAATTATTCGGCAAGTTTCAGTACGTTCAGGTGACCTTGATGCAGTAAAAATCGTTCGGAGAAATAGCGGACATGTACGAACCACACATGTGCAGATATGACCACGGAAACCTTAATACAGTCAGGCTGAAGTAGTACAGTTTAAAATGGATCAACATTTTACAGCTACATACGCACAGGTCCCGAGTGTACAATCTGAACAGTTTGTGTAAATCTTTTCAGTGAGACATAAAAATGAGCGCGTTCCGCAGACGACTGCATAACCTGAATGTTACCCGCCTATGGAGTGCAAAACTGGTAGACAACATTAAGTTGTTCGTCCGTACAAAACATTCACTCTTTAGATTGTTTCAATTCAAAACTACTTGCTAACAATATGTTGATGTTTTAAAATGTTAGGCATAAACTGAATACTGAATGTGGTTTTAATTCTATTCAGGAATTACTGAATCTGTTTCGTACAATCACCTTTAAGTTTTTTTAAGAAGCGTGGTCTTTTCTCACAATCCTTGTTCTGTTGTAGCATATCCATGAACATACTCGTAGGAGATACCATAAAATTAGACAAAGGGAAAGATAGTCAGAAACCGTCAGTCATTCGATGCACAGTTCACCGAAGACACGTTTGTGCTTACCATAAGATAAAATGTAACTAGCCAAGTTAGTCGTTAATCCTAGCTGGATTGCCGTAGAACTGCTTCATTGATTCGACTTGTTTAGTGGTGGGTGAGACACAGTAGGGATGCACTAAGAAGATTCCGGTTGGCCCGTTTGTTAGTGGAAAGATAAATTCAAGAGTTTCAAACATGAGACTGCTAGAACCGTGTTCAACTGCTGATTGGGAGGTCCGGATTGGTTGGCTGAGTTTATTGCAGTGGGTTCTTGCACATTTGTATAGCTGGTATTCATACAAAGTAATCCGTTTCCGAAACACACTTCGCCGTTTTGTAGAATAATTGACCATCCTACACATAGTTGAAAGAGCTCCACGTGAGTGGTGTATTAACTGATGTAGGTTAAGTGAGACAATCACTAGGAACGCTTCAAAAGGCACTACAGCGTTCAATACGTGTTCATTCATTGTGACTTATCTTGGTTCATAACTGTGTTCATGAAACTTTGGGTTAAAGTTGAACACTCAGCTGCGACTTAAAATAATTAAAGCATACCATGTCTAAACTGTAAAAGATGGTTGTGCGCTTCATATCGTTTTCCAATTCTAAATTTATTAAAAAATTCTGCTTACAAGTTTCCAAATGGTTTAACAGTGGATAATTATGACTATGTAACACAAAAACGGGATAAACAATTCCATCTGAAGGGGTGGGCTAACGAACTAAAAGTGAGGGTTCTGTTTTCCTGGAATCGTTAAACCTAGTTCTGTACACAAAATGGAGATTCACTGGTCCACGATAAAAACAATTCTTTATTACCGCAAATAGAAGGGATCTCATCACGTAAATTATAAGGAAACATGTTTGCGTAAACGGCATAGCTCAGTGTCTGACAGTGGTTCTGTAATGACTGTTTTTCACACGACAGCGGTCTCGTGAGATGGCTGGCTAATTACTGGATATGGCACCATTAAAATAAATAGATGTATTTGATTAGTGTTCTTTTTTAATAAGCAATCTACTTTGTAAGAAGGTGCATTACTTATCTGTTAGTGTGAAACGTGGTAAATACATGCGGTAACGAATGGTCATTCTTCCTATCAGTACTGTGTATCAAAATAATTGCGGTCGTTCCTGCGAAGTTGTTTATTTTGGTCGTACGCTAAGTCAACCTGCCTCAATGGTAATGACCTAAACAGAAGCCCTGATAGTTCTATTTTGACACACATCAACACAGGTCAATAGGTTGTGGTTAATCAATCTTTCAAAGGGTTTCAGCGTATACTTAGTGATTTTCTTCGTCCACTGAACTGAGTCGAGGCTATTGTCGTTTGCATAAGGCAACAGGAAACGCATAAAAGTAACTCATGTGGATTATTTACTTCTCCGGTCGTGATTTTAATCAGTCGAAATTCTGCCTAACGCAAATGGCCCTCACCAAAGTTAATTTACATACCAATCGACATCTCGCCTTTCTCTATCTCTGTAACATAACGACCAATCCCCCGAATGTTCTACGTGGATTCATCGTTCTTTCCTTGGCACATTCCAGCTTGATGCAAACGGTTAGTCGTACTAACACTACGTGCACATAGCTCTCGTTGAGTGATTAACACTTTTATATCTGTGGAGCTTTGAAATGGTATCTTTGAAAAATAACGTTTGCTCAAACTCATCGAGACGAATCAATGGCTTTTTGCAAGTGGACAGCTTTATATAGCATACATTAATTTGTTTTGTTAACCCCTTGAAGTTTATTCTGATATCTCCATACCGTAAACTGCATTTTCTTCAGTTATCCAACAGACTGAACACAATCGCAATCAGTTATAGTGTTTTGTCAATAGTGCTTCAAACGTCAACAAGTTTCAACAAACGTACGTTGAGGTACGGCAAGGTCACACATTTGTGGTAAAAAACTGCAGTTCTTCAAACCAAATCCTGTATTTTAGACAAAAGTGTACGGCTCACGATTTCTGTAAAAATATTAGGTTTACCGGTCTACGTCCCGTTTAGATAACTTGCTGTGTGCCATGTTCACATCCAATAATTTGGTTAATTTTGCCAACAATATGACATCATAATGCGAAGTGGACAAACTTACCGAGCTATTCAGTGATCATTCTTCTAATACGACCTAGTGGTTAACACAAGCATCGGAATGCAAATGAACTTACCGAGTTGCAATGCTGATGTTAACTGAAACCAAAGTGGGACGCTGAAGGTTTGACAACAACTGAATTCTATGGAGAATTTTTTCTTGTCATCGGAAATTTTATACAATTGGAGAAAAAATTGGCATCAAGTTTCGGTGTGCTTGGACTGAAGCCAACTCTTATCAAAAGTGGAATACTCAAAAAAGCAAATGACTAACTCAGCTGTGTGGTGTGAGGCGTACGTCCTGATTACATTTGTCGCCTAGGGGTGCAAAATTTCTGCATGTAAAAACAGTTTTTGACATCAGACTTATTCGCCCCACTTACGATTTCATCACCTGAGTAATACTTTGATAGAACAAACATACTAGTTTTTTTTTATCGGGTTACTATCACTTGCCTCAGTTATCAAATCTAAACCTGCTGACATGGAATCTGGTTCATGTATACAAAACGATTATTCCACTGTAGACTATGGACACGGTGAGACGTAGTAACGATAGGTGTTGATACAACTTAAGTGAGGCCGAATAGGTAAGACTTTAACTAGATTAACACTGCCACTAATGCTATTGTGTTATAGTTTTATTGGACAATTTTGGAAGCACAGTGTAATTACCGAGATAATGACGCGTTGGCAGGTGGCTATCATAAATGAGTCTCTAACTCTGAAATGCGTGCAGTTGTCCATCCGTTTTTTGTAGCTTTGCGTTCTAACATTTCGTTGTATGCAACCCGCGAGACTAACTGTAAAGTTGTGACACAGCTGCACTTGTATTCGACAACTAATTTTAGATTAGACCGAATTGTGAGAAGTCAGCGCTTCGGCTGGATTCAAACCAGTGGCAGGAACATCATGCTTCAGCGCGAAAATCGCTCCACCAACTAATTTGTCGAACAAGTTTAGAGAAACATAGAGTGAAAGTGGTAATAACTTAAGTTATAGTCATAAACTCAGTGATTGCTGGAAGGTGCAGTAATCATCTGTATCATAGACATTCCGCATGAGCCAAAATAGTGAAATTGAGAGTAAAAAATGGGACGCCATGTATGAAAGTAGATGTAGAAAATATTTGGTAGAATCCAAAACAAGATGGTGAGGTATACGGTCTACAAGTCAGAACACGGAGTTATAGCACGGTTATAGCACGATTAGTTCAAACATTTGTGAGAAAATTTCTTTTGTTATTTGAGAAATGCATTCAAGGTGTGAGAAAAACAAGAAATTCTCCAACAGTAAACTCAAGTAAACAACGGGTTAGCGGGGTGTTCAGTAGAAATCAGAGAATTTAGAGATAGGATTCAAGGTAGATTCAGTCTGGAGAACACAGAAATCAATCGTTTAGACTCCGACAAATTCCTCGTTAACGTGAGTAAAAAACGTCAATGGATTTTTCGAAGTCACTAAGTGACGTTGTCTTAAGAGGTAAATGTCTGCAGCGAAGAAAATTCAGCAATGCTAATGTTTCTCATACCTAATAATTCGGAGAGAAAAGCAGTGGAGCTGTGACCACGCGGGTACTTCGAACGCGTAATTCACCAAAACGAACACAAAACACACAATTTAATGGTTGAAGCATGATGTCATATCTTCTGCAAAAGTCGAATAAAGCGGATTTGAAAGAAATGATCGTGAATGTTACTTGAAGAGAAATAGGAATAGAAATTTCGTAATACCACAATAACATCAGAATTGGCTTTGATTGAAAACGAGTTTAAATCGGTGAATTGCGTAAACACACTGGGGTTAAAGAATTAATTTTTCTTGATTCAGTTTAGCACACATAGGGTCGAACGCTAAGTGTTGCTGACCCTCAGCGTATTCCATCCGATAAGGTGTATAACTTGTTCCTTCTATTCATAAATTATAATTGGTTTACTTTTCATAGCACTGCTCCGAAATTTCTTGATTGCATGACAATGAGCAGTCTGCCGAGATCAAAGCTATGTAACATTTTTCTCGAAATGGTTGTACGTCAAGTTTTTTGTTCACAGAACTGCAGCACTTTACAGAAAGCATATGTTGACAACGTTTTAGTTATCAGCAAGGAACTCCAATTGGGTTAAAATTTCCCAAACTCTTCCGGCCTAATTTTGAAAGTTTCTAGTGAGAAGAAAGTGGTCCAAGACAGTCAATCACATCCGTACATTCTTCTCGGTCGGTATCTGGGTGATACAACAGAAGTACGGTACCTCCATTTTTTGATTACACGGGTAGCATATTGGTGTAACATATTCGGGATTCTGCTCCATATGAAGAAACAAAGGTTTTTGGACGAATACATCAACCTGGGGATGGCTTTCTAAAGCATCTTTTAATCAACGATTAGCTGCAAATTTTTATTCAAACTGATAACAAACGATAGATTGCTAAATAGTCTGTTGAGCCCACTCAGTCAAAGTTAGGTTTGGATTTTACCTTCAAAGTTTGCAACCGACGGGAGTCAAAACCTGCCATCAGTATTGAATCGCACTTACTCTACTGTCAGATTGCAACCGCTGCCTTCAGCTTGCAAACGTTTTCGTGCTTCTCAGTGTGGTTCTGTTGACCACCGTGCTGCTCGTATGATTTATGAGTTTACTTACTCGACTGAGATATGCACACTGATGAGACATACTACATTTTAAAACTTCATCATTGTAAAAAGAAGACATACCTTACGATATATTGACATTTCCTCCACTTTCATCTGTACCACACAATATATGCGTGTTGTATACGGCAGACATTATGAGCTAGACAGGATATGGACACGCAATGTGCCAATTCAAACAGCGCAAAAGAATGATATGTTTATATTTCTGCAGCTGAAAGGGAATAATTTGGCAAACGACACTAAACACAAATCGATGTCTACTCTATCCCGCACATACGCTGTTGCTCAATTATGTTCTAACCACCAAAGAACCAGTTCTTCAAAATCGCCCATGCAGTTTCTCTAACTTTTCTGTTTTTTTATGTTATTCACCGGTTAACTTGCAGTTGCAGTAACGTTTGCATAGAGAGAGTAGCAAAACATGCCTCAGAATGATCGGAACAGCTCAAGACGCAATAATCACAAATCGGTGAACCAGATACTCAAAATTCCCTTTCATCCATTGTACGACACATGAGGTCATCAGGTTGACCAACTTGGACCATTCGAAAGATGGTTAAGCAGTCAGAAACCAAAGCTTCTGGCTTCTAGCGAATTTATGATGATCAGAACTCACCAGCCGGCGTTATTTACACAAAATTGGTTGTAACAACCCATAGAGTTGTCGTGGTTTTGATGATATAATTCTTGATGCAAATGGACGTGTCCATATCCTGGGTAGTTCTAGTTGTCTAACGTACGTAGCCTGCATTTTTTTTGTGTGAGACTGATGAGAGTGAACGGAGTGTTAACATCTCAGCACGTCTTTTTTATCTACTGACGTACCTGTCACAGGGAACCCACTGTTACACGTTAAAGCGATAAATATTGGGAAACAACCCTAAGTGAGTGCGGACGAGATGTCACAATACAGCAGCACAAGAACTGGACCAGAACTCGCTGTAATTGATTATCAGGCGTATCTTGGACACAGGTCACTTAGTTGTCCACTGATATCGTTTGCTGCACTGTCAGGCAGCGAATACTCGAAGTGGTCGGCATTCACGAAGGTTACGCTGGTCAAGGTCTGTCGACTTTTTCGGATGTAAAAGGTGCTGATGCAATCGATGTCGCTCCCCTAGTCACTAGTTTTGTGAGTGTCACGGCTGATTTCCGCATTTGCTGTCATCTGCTAGTTATATATAAACAACAGTTTTGCATAAAAGACTGGGATCATTAACGTCGTCATAACAGCCATAAGCTTGACCAGAAGGTACTGTGATCAGGGCTGCCGCTCCTCTCAACGATAACGTGGAATGTTCTGGAAGAAGGAACGTTATCACAGAGGTTAAAGTTAATAGAAGAAGGCTAAGTGGGAGAACTAGAAATAGTACAAATGCAGACGTGCCATCTACTTTGGCACACTGCCGTCTCGAATAGCGTTTCTAACAGGCGATTTGAGTGATCACAAGAACTTCAGCCAGGCAAGCGACCCCTACCCATTTTGCTCAGTGTAACTGTCAGGGCCTTTCTATTTCCTATACACTTGGTTGGTTGGCCAACACGCGGTTATTCTCAACTGTAGGTGGTCTCAATATATATCGTCCGGGCAAACGACCATCTAGCATGCAGAGTACGTGGCCCAACTATCACAGGCAGTGTAACGCGATTAACTGACCAACTGATTGCACATCTCGAATGTTTCGGAATAGGCGCTAGCGAACGGTTGCATAACTCAGGCAATCATTTCACTTTGTCTGAACTAATCGGCAAGAACATCGACGGTCAAACACATCAAGTCGGCTGACATCATCACAAACAAGCCATGTTTCCGAACCCCAGAGAAAAACGGAACACATGCAAGCATTATATACTTTTTTCAGACTAGAATCGGTGAAGTATTTACTACAAAACCTTACTCGCTATTACTTCTCAGATTGTCTGAGAACATCAGTCACCAAAGTATAGACAGTGGACTTTGCAGGAGACTCAAAAGTTGTCAAAATTTGTCAGCGAGTCTGTACTGGGAGGAAATCTCTTAGAAATCGGCATAGTTACTCAGGCGGTTAGTCACATAATGGATAATGTCAGAAGTTGACGTGGACCGGTTATTAGATTTACGTAGGTGGTCTTATATGACGGGTTAGAGTATACGGGTGAAATAGTAATTTCTAAGCACATTTCAAGCAGTCAGTACTTTTTTAACCGGTAAAGTTTCACTTCTATCACAAATGCCTTGTCAGACCAGATAAGTCAGTTACACATTTGTTGGTATTTAAGCTGGGATTATCGTAAAAACACAAAGGAACTGAACCGTGACTGGTCAAGTGTACACAGACGAAAATTTCCCTTAAGCTAATTGAAGTAGGTTAGAGCAAACAAAAAGCGGGACATCAGTAAAGTCGTTATAGTCAGTCAGATAAGCCGTTTACAATGTCGGATGATTTGAAGGAATGCACGCGGAGGTAACGTGATCTGGATTAGTTGCACTTAACCATATCATCCGTGTGCGCACTTGACTCATGGTCTATTACCTTCGGAATCCGGTATTTACTTAAATCTAGCCTGAAGCGAAACTAGTATATTTGTAAATGGTACACATTTTCCGACGAAGTCTGTGATAAAACTGAAAAGTTGCTAACAACTAAAACTGTCGACAGCTTACAAATTGTTCAGGTTAGTATTCTACTTCTGCTCTAGACGAGTATTCAGATGTATCTCAAATATACCGTCAACATGACAGAATATATTTTCTGACGGTTTTCCTCATACAATGATGACTCCTCACGGATTCTGGTTAACAATATGAAATGTGTAGGGTAACAGCGGGAAATTCGTTCTAAATATACCTTTTTATCTCCCCTTACCGTGGTGACACTGCTGCCGGCATCGTCGTTACAAAAGTTCACAAAACCTTGCCAACTGTTTTTCTGTCGATTTTTGCACGAGAATGACCAGGTACCTTTCGTTCAAGTCAGATCCATCAACTCTGATATCTTTTGTTATGATTCAGGAACAGAAAATCTACATTTAAGGTTTTCCTGTAGAGCTCCCTAGAATTACACAACAATAGATAACGAGGTGGTAAACTGTGAAATGTCAATCTCTCAGACATCCCAAATTGTTCGTTCCGGCAGGCACCATCAACCGATCATGTACATAGTGAATGACTTCCCAGAGATTTACTGCATTTTGTAACGAGCATATATGAACTCCGTCGCAGGTGTCTGACTGTTTGACCTTCGCGCAATGAGTCTCGTGTCAGGATATTACTAGGTGGATCCCGACTGTTCTTTTCAAAGTATTCCGCTTTGTACAACGTGCACGTGTTCAGTTCAGTCCTGTTTTCCTGTACTTCTCCATTATAAAAGACGGAAGATTCTTGGTTGGAATGTTTGCCAGAAATGAATAACTTTGACGCCTTTAAGGATGTCAAACTACTAAAACTGTCACACAGGATACGACCGGGAGCAGTTTAGTCCCGTTCCCATACTCACAAGGTAGTTCGTTTCTCTGCTGTTTATTTTAGACTGGCCATTACTAAACGAGCTATCCAGAGTGGCAAACATATCTAGACATGTTGTGCAGGAACGTAAAGTTTTCATATCAACAAATTAGTTCCTGATTCAACTTCTCTTTTTCACATGCACACCCCAGTGGTTCATCAGAAATGATTGGATTATCATTAAGTAAACTGGCAAATTTGATAAATTTAAAGAGTTTACTTGTGAAAATTTTGGGTTACCGCTTGCAAGTCTCATATCATCTCAGCCACAGAACTTTGGCGAGAACTCAAAATGCGCATATTTAGACAATTATCCATTCATTCTATTGTGTTATATGGGATCCGCTAAATAAACTGGGGAGTGACTACTTCGGCAGGATAAGACATGTGAGTTCTCAAATTGGCTTCTCAACATATCTGGTTCGGTATCGTTTCTTTTGTTGGTTCGGTTTCAGACAACGCTCTAATTGAAAACCTGGCTGTGATCTTTTTCTCATCATCGATTTTGAAGAAATCTCAACGTGAGAAATTGTTTCGACGTAGAGTTTTATCTGCGTCACGTGGTGTGGTTGCAGCAGTTGAAGCGGACTCGTTTTCTATGTAACAAATGCATGAATGCAAAACCTTGAGGATAAAATCACTCTTAGAAATCTGATAGCCAGTAGTGAAAGTACACCGTGAAATTGTTGGTTGTATTCTCACTTGAGCGTGTTTATAAAATAACATACCACCATAGCTCTCTTTCGGAAAGAAACCAGTTCTCATTAAATCCGGTCATAAGGGATGGGTCCAAAATTAATCATAATTAGGAAATCGTACAGTATGACTATTGCTGTGCGTAAAAACAATTAGTTTATCTACATTAATCAAGCTTGTGGGTGTTGACAAAAATCGAACATTAAATAGCTCGTCGCTATACACTTAATAGTACTGAACGTTAATTATATGAATGGAAAGTTCACGTCCAACCACTTTAAGTCTGTTCAAAGGTTTTGTTGGGATTACGTTGCAAACATGCGACCTTGGGTTTGGAAAATATTGATTATGACCTGCCTGAGTGAATGACAACTAGAAATGGATTGAGACCTGTGCATTTTTTTCGGTGATTTATTTGTTCGAAAAACACATGGTTAAAACTTAGGAAAATGTGTAAAGTTCGCAAACTTATAGTAAAGAAAGGTGATCGTTTCGGTGTTAACCACTGTCCGAACACATTAATGTAAGTGTTTTAGATAGCAATTTACCTTAGCTGTCGGAGTGATTAGTCACAACAAACGATTTTGATATTTCTCCATTAGATCAATAGGATTACTAAAAAAGTTTCCATAATGTGCAGATCAACTTTCTACCTTTAATGACTAGATAAATAATTGCCAGAAACAGTTATCCATCTCAACGTATTTTTTAGTTCTTTGGGTGTTTATTGTTCCATTGAACATTTGGTTATTAGCGACGGTTATTGGTGCCTCATTAACATCTAAAATGCTCAAACACCGAAATTTATTGTCTGTTTCTAGAGCATACTCACAAGAAAGCGGAACAGGCAATGACGACTGAAGTAGCAAATGCATGTTTGCTGCTCAACTGTTTTGTTACAATTGTCAATGAGATGTTGAATGGTGATTAATGTCGTGTTAGGAACACGGTTTCATGAAACACTAACGGTATAGATGTCATATCAATATTTGGAGCAAACAAATAGAAGACAACTTCATGAATGAACAAATAAACTTCCCTCCTAAATGTGTAAACCTAAAACATAGGCAAGTGAAATATAACTCATAGCGTTTATTGATCAAATGTCTTAATGAATGCTGATCCTACCGCTCCCTTGATACGTTGTGGTTCTTTCTCGCACCTAATTTTTAATGATGGATACAGCAAGTGTTTGCTTTGACTCATGGAACAATGCGGTTACAAGTGGGGCCTTTTGGAAACTTGAACAATACAACGTTGGTATACTGTTATAATTTTTGTTCACCACTTCATAATTTTCTGTTCTTCATCAACATTTGTTTCTGGTCATATGTTTGTTCAGAGTTTGCTATTCTTGTTCGGGTTTATCCGTGAGAATCTGGCGCGTCAAGCGTTGGAAAGCTGTCCAAATGTTGAGACTCGACTGAGCTGTTCAAGCACAACTAGACGTTGAGTTGCATGCAAAATATATTATCATAAGGCGTTAGCCATTTCGTCCCGAAGTTAAACGGGACAGGGAAAGCCACTATAGTTTCAATAACTATTTTAGTCTTGATAATTGGACTAAATTAATATTTAACAACGTGAGTTGTGTTGAAACTCACAAGGTTTTCAATCTTTCGCTTGAACATGGTGGGAAATATTGAAACTATTGTACTCTTCCAACTGGTCTACTTTGGCTGGTTGTTACAGAACCTGTCAAAGATGACAGTTATTTACCTACCATGAGGTGCTTTGGACACTTAATGGGAAAGTATAGTTGGTGGAATTCTCTTGGGAAAAGAATCCAGGATAATCATAACTGACTGTTGGGGAACTACCACCAAATCAGAAGTAACGATATGGCGAACAACTATTTTCGCTAATTCTCAAGCCAAAACAATTACATAAGTTTCATCAACAATTGTCATGAGAAATAATACAAAAACCAAGAGGTGACTGGTAACGAGTGACACTAGACTCTACACAATAGTTGCTTAGGCCCGGACCAGACGATGATTGAATGTTACGTCACATGATCAGGGTTTAATTGTGAACAACAAACTGTAGAATCCATGACGATCTATTGAAACATCTGGTTATGAACGAAAGTTAACAACAGCAGGTTCCAAAAAACCACAGACATATAAATTGTCTGCAGCCAGGATGAATAAAATCGGCTATTTATGGTTGATACTGCGTGAATAGATGGGACTATTCAAACTTGCACACTGTAAGCTCAACCAGCAAATTCAAGCAGCTTCTCACAATAGGTGTTATAAACACCACTGCTTTATTTTCCTACCAAATCACTTTTGTAGATCATGTTTATAATGTCACTGTTAGTTATTTATATTCAATATTCTCAAGGTTTTCTACTACTTTTACGTTAGTCAGACTTTCGGATCATAAATGTGCTGCGAAAACTATTTCAGTGAGGCGACTACCATGATTGGTATTTGACCGATAAGTATCAAAACTTTCGGTTAACCATTAGTACTCTGGTCACCTTTCCGGCACGTTTATTTGGAGGCAATTTAACAGTGTACAACAGTCGTACATTGATAGATGGACTGAGAATAACACAACGTTATGAGCAAGTTATTATATTCTACGTTTCAACCACCTTGGTTTGTCTTCCTCAGGATGACTGTAATCGAAATCCACCGTACGTGTTTGCTAGGAGATAAATTTAAAAAGTGGCCCATCTTGGCGTTTGTTTTAATGGACTAGTACAGTGCACACCTTTGTAGTTCACGACACATGCTGTCAAGTGTTGTGCCTCGAGCGTTCTGCACTGTTTAGTCCCAATTCTGCTGTACCATGCTGAGGAACTTGCACACGGGTTACTATTTGGTGGTAAATTTTTATTATTGTAAAGGCTCCAGCAGAAGTTATTTATTAGGAAAGATAAGCTTCTCTACAAATTTAATGTCAATGTCTCAAAGACAGAGTACACGAATAATCGTGAAAATTTTAATTGACACAAACGTTTCGTTTTCAGATAAAGTATATACAACACATACAGCTTTTAAAGGGGAATTTTCTGAAGAAGAGACTTCACTACAACTCTTGAGACGGAAAGGAAAGCAGTTGAAGTTAAGAAGCCCCAACAGTTTTGTCAGTAACCCACAATGCAAAAGAGTAGAATAGCCTACGATGCATTACCATCTGTTTGGAAAAAACCGTCGACCTCGGTCCTAACCCAAGCGAATGAAAGGTGATATGAGCAGATTCAGAAGAACACGGGAAAAATATAGATGTTCCATAATTTTTATGTATGTGGATACATTTTGTGAGTTGTGGCAACATGCTTAGTCAAACTTGCTCAATTGCACTAATAGATTTTAGGAAGATGTTCCTAACATTCTCCTCACTATCTGGTCTAGCAGTTGGATAGTTGTTCTAACAGCAACCCAAGGCACTATCTTCATATAATGGTAGTATAGTGTAGTATAACCGAAAACAAGAGGCTTATAAATAAGCGATATAGCAAAGAATGAAAATACCGAGGAATATTTGTGCGAAAACCCAATAAGCAATTCACATAACTTGCAGAATCACGAATCTCAATAACTGACGAGCGCCATCTCTCATATACCTGTAATGATAAACTGTCTAACAAAGCATTCGAGTGAGTGTATATAGACAGATCGATTTCTTCCGTCTCCCCTCAGAATACTAGATAAGCAGAACTTACTAGAAAGAGAAGCCTGCAGTTGAACGAGACAACGAGAAGAATCACACAGAAGAATGTAAGCACTTCGCGTAGCTTTGTCAATCGATTGTATCAGTTATGGAGTTCAACAGGTCTAGGGCATAGCAACGAAACGCCGAAAAAATAAACATCACATCGATTGGTATCAATTTAGGGTAACCTGTCTTAATGCTGCGGCAACGACATTAATCGCCTCGGCAACTCTGAACGCCAGTGTATGACGTCTAATTAGAAGAGATTCGATAAACTCAAATATCTTCCGGTTGTAATTATTTAACGCGGCGACAAATGAATTAGCGGACTAAACATGTGAACCGTTGCGAATTGATAAAGGCGTACTAATTATGTTTGGATGATGTGATGCTGATTCATGTTGCGTGATCGTTTGCAGTGACCGCTCTTAATTGTGTTTTGCCTTTGTTATTTGCAAATTTTGTTCCGTTGTGCTACAGTATGCGTCACTGCAACTGCATTTGATATAGTGAATGACGTGGGGGACGAGGTTTTTTGAAAATGAGTGAGAATGAGCGGGCAATTGCCAGTGGAAAGTAACAAATGTAATTCCACCGCAAGCGAAAACAATGAAAGGCCTCAGCCTTCGACTTACATTGTCACTGTAACAATCTCCTCCCCAAGAAAAACTGATAAACATCTGCTTCTTCGTTGCTGATTGTTGCTGACGGCTGATCGCTCGATGCTACCACTGGAATCAAACAACTTTGACCGGTTGTCCAATAGCGAACACAACCCTCAGCAGCTTCTGCACAAGATATACACTGTCAGATGACATGATTTTCTCACTCGATATAGAAGCGTTTGCACAAAACCACGCTTGAAAGCCACATGTGTGAATGTTGAGAGTTGTAAACGTTGTCTGCTCTATGTGGTTTTTCAACAAACAAACCGGGTAACCGTGTCACCTAGATGTATAGCCTATAGAACAACTTGAATGACAAAGAAGTTCCGGTGATTGGAATTAAACTTGCACAAAAGTCTTACAAAACGGTCACAGTCGACAGAAATTGAAGTGTCGTCGAAATAATGGTTATAAAGGTGAAGATGGCCAATAAATTTAAACGCTTCAGTTTCAAACACTCTAAGGTATATATGATTTGTTTATACTAAAGGAACGTAACAATCGTCTCGGAGAATATAAGCTCAAACATTATTTCGTTCGATTCATTCAGTTACCTACTCGAAATGATGCATACACATTTGGACCTGGGAGACCTTACGGTTAAATGTTTCACAGTGATCAATCATTATTAGGTCGTGTGATCGAAAATAATGATGATAGATAAGGACGTGAATGTAAGACAAAAGAAAAGAATCAAGATGAGGAAATACGAATAGGCGGAGCCTTCATTCTACATAACGTACTACCAGGGTAACAATGAATTCACTACCGTTTGTTTTCGAACGCAAAACGGTGGTATCTTGAAGCGCATTGCAAACAATTCCGAAGAAGCTGACGCGTGTTTGTTTATTTTCTAGAAGATAACACGGAATTTTTTTTATGGGATCTACTGGATGGCCATACTTACCGACTCCAAAACCAGCTATAAACTTGCTTGTACTTGCGGTTTGCTGTACAATGAGTGCACGATGGGGATACTGCACCTTCGCAAGCAACTTCTGAGTGCTCAAAGTGAAACTGCAACGAATGCAGTTACAAAACATCTATGGGAATCTGACTATCAATTAGACCCAGTTATGGCATCCCGTGTTGACTGTTGAACAATTAACGAACACGTTTATGTCTTTTCCAAAGCGCCTGCTATACACTGTCCGAAACCACCGTTATACGTTTAGAAACACCTGCTAGAGAACCTACTACCTTCTTGTTAATGCTTTAAATAGACTGAACATTTGTCTTATTCTCACCGGAGGGTTATAATTTTTTGGAAATTCAAATATACCTTTCCGTTCTATTGTGTGAATATTGTTGAAAACCTGGTAACTTGGTGCATTTACATGGTCTACTGCGCTTTCGAAAACGTTTAGATTCTCAAATCGTACAGTCAGTAAGCTGTAGTACAGATTAACACGTCAAACTGATATGTTCGAAATTCAGGGTCAGTATGTGAATACCATGTAGGTCTCAGACATGCAAATCAGTATTCTTGTTGCTTCTAGTGGAAACGCACTGCAACGGCCAGTGAACACTTGGGGATGCAGACGGTTTACGATGAACTGTGTTGGAAATCGTGTGAATGCCCAACAATGAGGCCTTTAGGAACACTTAATATATGGGGACGATTAGTGGTAATAGCTCAAAGACATCTGCCAGTAATGTGTACCTATGGGAAGTAGTAAGGAATTGACCATATTATATTGTGGGAACCATATACAGTAAGATATTCAGAACATCGTGTTATGTTAGTTACGGTTCACATGAAGTTCTGTGGTCCAGAAAAATACCAGGTCTCGTTTAACTTGTGGCTACGTTGCTTCAAGCAGTGAATGTACTGGGTGCTTTCAAACCTCATTTTGTGAATGTCCAGAGTCACCCAAGTTCTCTCCACAACGGATACGAAGAAAGTCCTTTCGTTAATTTGCCTTGAACGCGTAGAATAAGAGCGTGAAAATCTTGTTGCTTTCACAGGCATGGATTGAACAAAATTGATCATTTCAGTCTCGATTGACAGTTGCCTTGAGATTCATGCAAGACCACAATAGCGACTCGTTCGTTTTACCCACTTGAGCTTGGGTACACTTTCCTGACTGGGACCGCATCGCTGTCATGTTGATGAGTTAGATGACATCGCCGGGGGCCAAGAATTAAAGCCACGGTTTTGATGAACTCAGTTTCTCCACGAGTCGTATTGAATCAAACTCCAGCAGTGCATTTTGTTGAAACTTGCACAGTAAGTATAGTTGATGCAAGTAAAACACTGTTACTTTAATAGTCGAACATTATATGTAGGGTTGAATCCCACCACGCACAGTTTACGGAACACTGCCAAACAATGGAAAGGAGTTACCATTGAAATTGTCATCACTGCTCAGTATAATTCTCATGACGAACTCATCAGACACGCCATCTCATACTTTCAAAATTACGCAATCCAAATTCCCCAAATTGAAACGTATATGGATTTCTGTGTTTTCAGGCCTATACCATTGTGATGATAAACAAACGTCATCATCCATACCAGGACGTCCGCGCATTACTTGTTAGCAAGAAAAGACGTTGCGTAGAACAATTATCACGTGCTGACAGGGAATTCTGAACGTTTGTTGATAATACGCCTAAAGAAGCATAGAAGAATTTGTTGTCCAGCAGAAGTGGTCGAGGTAAAATAACCACTGCCAACATGTGACGATGTGTTTTGCACACCCCCGTTACTTCACCACGATTAGACGAAACGAAATACGATTAATTTGAGCAATTTAGTCAATAGTTGGTTAGCATCTTGTCTGCAGTAATTTTAACACGGATTTACTCTTTGCGTTTTTGTACCTTTGTCAGAACAGGTACAAGTGTGAAGCACTAAGTGGCACACGTTAATTAATTACGTGTCTTTACAATGTTGTTCTTGATGCAGTAAGATTATTATACCCATCTTTAATACGGCCAGGAATTGAGGGATCCAATTTTGCCATCAGTACTAGGTACCTATCATCTCTGTTTGCTAACCACTTGAATGGGGACTTATGGTACTGCGATTCTCTATAAAGTTGTTACCAATGAGTATACATGTTCTTTAGTCAACATTGGGTAATTGTTTTGATCAATATCCACGCTTTTTAACAAAAATATGTTGAAAGCTCAACAAATTTGATGACGTTTATTTACTATCACAGTTGAACATAGCGAAACGGCACAGAGAAGCCCAAACAGGTCTTAAAGCTGAGGGATATGGATTGCACAAGCATTAAAATATGTGATGGAATTCGAGGCGGACCATTCTGTACATCCTTGCTAATTTGACTGTTCCTGTCTGACGAAGTGTTACGGGACATCTCGGCGATTACTTATTCACATCGTTCGGTGGGGTCATCTGTTATACAGTACTGGGTTGATGACTAACTATCAGGGTTCAGGTAGAAATCAGTTTTACACGGCTTAAAATTTAAAACTATGGATTGTAAAATTCGCATCACACAGACCTATCGTTTAAGTGCGATCACTATGAAACGAAGGTAGAACTACGATGGAACGCAGGCAGGTAAGCGACAAGACCGAAATCCCATTGAGCTTTCCGTTATAGGTTGCTTGATCGAGCCGATATCACTGCACCTCTACTGATACAGAGCTTCTAAACTTCTTCCTGTGAGTTAACAGAATATACGTTTGCCATACTGAGTGTCACAGTTTGTTCAATCGCGCAGTTTGCATCAAATTGTAGATGATACTCGACCTTGCCAACTACTAATTCACTCTTACTGGTTTTAGTCCAGAAAGCATGATTCAAACGTTCCCATTCTGTGTTTCTGTTGTATTCTGACGTATGGCACCTTTTTTCTTGCATGTTAAACGGAAACAAGCAGTCTATGTCTTCAATGCTGCCGCAACACTTCCGGTAGTGGACCACGAGCAAGATGTAGCTATTGGAAAAGTCAGTCAGAGTATTCTGTGCACAGAAACAGTGAACGGATTTACGACTGAATGAATTTCGTACTCAATACTGGTGAAAATTATCCCATTCTTAGTCGTCGTTAACCAGTCTGTCTTAAAAATAGACTGCGTGTTTTTCAAAGAGCACACAATTAAGTCTTACCTAGAACTAGGCTAATCCGATATTTTAATTAATGCTTTTCTTGTTGACACTATGGACAGCGTTTTATTGTTTGTCCAAGTGGCACTTAGATTTCGAAATTACTGTGTTGGTCGTCTTGCTGTGGGTTGCAAACTGTGATGTGATCTGACAAACGGTCAGACCATCGGATGAAATTTACGCTGTATAAACGAAACCTATTCGATTCACCTTGCATGGTAATTCAGGAAGTAGAATGTGTTATAAAAATCAACCCAGAGCTGTAGATCTCTGCGGCTGTTCACTAGACACATCAGGCATATTTACTTTTTCCACATGTAACTGGCAGTATTCACATCCGGATCTACTACCACAGTTGTCAAAACCGTAGGACAGTTTACAGGTGACTTGCGCTATGCCACCAGCGGTTCCACTAATTACAAACCATATTCAGTGTAAAGCCAAAAGAATAGGACGTTTTACTGCGCAGTTCTGTGATGCAGTTTAGCCAAATTTTAGACTACAGTGAAATCAAAATCTTTACTTCAACAATGAAAAACGAGACATTCCAACAGTGGGCTTTGAGCTGAGAAGACAAACAAGTATTGCGAAATCGGGATAATATGAAACAGACAACGGCGTAAAAAATAAAAACAACCAACTATATTTTATCCGTGGATCAGTACATTTGATTCACAGATGGGTAGCAATTCAGTACAGTGGGTTAACTATACAGGACCGTGTGCAGTTTTTAGCCTTCACGAATGAGAAACATATAATCCGATTAAACTACCCACTCCCACCGCACAAATTTTCCAAAGTTTGCTGTGGGTGTGCGATAAACTACTAGTTCGAGACGGCTGATACAATCGCCTTCGCATTTGTCATACTGTTACAGTTCGCTTCACTGACAGTGTTGCTAGTTCATATGCGTACATCGAACTGGAAATCCTGATCGATGAGCTGTTGCCCTACGAACATTTGGGACGTGCAATCAGATTGAAGTCAGCAGGTGACCTAGTTCAGGGCTGATATCTTCATCAGAACGTAATGGACATATTTCATTGGCAAAGTCTTCACCATGCAGGGCTTCAATCACTTGTTTTTAGCAGCCCACAAAATGATGGCTTCGGTAACTATTCCCCAGCCATATTGCTTACGTTTCTTATCCAGTGTATCTAACTGAATATTCACATCAGCTTACTTCCGTCCACACCTGCCATACAAGCTGTCTATTTGGAACCGCGTTCAACAGTTAGGTGCATAGCGTGCGTATTAAGCACTCTCAATAACTGCATCTCCGAAACTATGCGCACCAACACACGTATGTTTACAATTTGGGTTTATTCAGATATATTATGAACCTAAGTGAGGTTGATGGCGTCCGTAGACCGCGGAGCGATACGGTACTTAATTAAAATCAAAAGTGGGCATATGATGTATCTTTCACAAACATTTCGCGACTGTTCATCGTACACATATTGCGAAGTTCAACAGACATCGTGAACAAAATGACAGTACATTAACGTCTACATGCATCCGCTTACACATGGTGGCAAACGTTAATGAACAGAATTACCTAAGGTCAGTTCGTAAACCTATATGTGTCTTACAAAAATGACGCTTCCATTGATTTGAAGGCTCTTCTTATGTGAGGACTGAGATGTACTCAGTGCACTGTTCAACAACAAAAACTCAACGATATGTTTGAAGTCAATACATCACAGTGAAAAAGCTTGCATTATTCTAATCTTCGTTTGAGTACATGACCACATGAGTATACAAGAAAAAGAAGCATTTTCAAAATCGAACTCATAAAACGCCTATATATATATAGCAACGTTTCAACTGACATGATGTTATGAAAATTTTAGAGGAAGTATCGTTGACTGCTTGTCATTTGCTGACATGTTGAGTACTCTTCGAATTAGAGAATGCAGTTCAGACGAGCTATGACGTGAAACATTCAGGATTATCTGATTAACTTTGATGTCATCCATCAAAAAATGATTGACACCTCTCGATGTACATAAATACTTGCTCATAAATGCCAGTTTGCCTTGAAGTCATGAACATTGATGTACGTTTAAATATCTGTGTTTGTATGTGGTTTAGAATCTGGCTTTTTGCTCCACAATGTCCATTGGGCTTCGTTGTGTTTATATCCTCACAATGCGAAATATACGTGGTGGGCAAAATATATAGACGTAACATGCAAAACTTCTTTAGAAATAATTATGGGACAAAGCTTTTACATTCATTTTCGTGTAGATCGTTTGAGTTCCACTGGTTTACGGTTTATAACGCTAGTCATATCAAATATGATAGTGTTTCACTTCAGGTGAATTTTTCCACGCAGTATAGAGATAACCGACCTACAAGTTAAATAACTTTCCCGATAGTTATTTCACGATAGCTGGGCTGATTATCCTGGAGATACGTTATAGACAGATAGCAGAATACAACACACTTACACTTGAAACAACGCTAGTGTACAACAAATTGACTACGGACATTTTTGACGGCATAATTATTAAATGTGCAATGCGGTTGGCATTTTAATACAGAGTGTTGATCTTCTGTACATAAACAATTAGAGCACTTATCAGTATCCAAACCGGTTACACTTTAAACAAATCTAGTTGGACTGCTAACTTACAACCTTTCCGCTACCTCTTACTCAGTATCTAGGAATTGTTGACATGAGAATGATTTTGGATCTGGGCATCTTTTATTAAACTGTTGAAAGTGTAAAATGCACATTTGTTGGTGTCATAAGCCTGTCTTAAAGTTTGTGGTTTTTACAGATATTTCATATATATATATATATAGGTAGAATAGTGAAAATGTACAAGATATGGCTTTAGTGTTTCCCACACTTTTAATTGAGAATGACATGATAATATAATTTAAGGTTCTTAAATTAAACATAATTAAACCTACGGGTAGTGAATGGGGTGTGTAACTTGACCCAATCTGATACTGGCAGATGATTGTTCTTCCTCGCACGGAGCCGGCAGCTACTGACTGATAGCCAAGATTCCACAACACATCAACACGAGTGGTTTTTGGCCACACACAAGGAACTTAGATGGAACTTAGATGTTGCTGTAATCTTCAACATTCATTTCTTTCACAATGGAAAATGAACGCCGTCGTTCTTTATCAGCATCACTTTGCAAAATGCGCCTTGGAAGAGATCAACCAAACTTATGTATATCTCTTGACTTGGTTCCAGACATTATTTTTGCTCTGGCGAGGCAAGTTTTTCTGCAGCTGTAGAAAGAACTGGAATGCGCGATAACCAATATTCAGTTTGCGGGGGCTGTTTTCGACGAACTTTTGGAGAAAACGTGATTGATTGTACAAATGTGACCTGCATTATGCGCCATCGTATATGCCTTCACAAGACGATATTCATTTTTTAAACTATTCTCACCAAGACATCAACTCTACCAAACGTTGCATACAGGTAACTACCTTGAAAGTAATGGGCTTTTAAACCGCGCAGGGCTACCATACTCCATTTTTTGAAGAAGGTTTTCGCTGTGTGACTTCTTGACACATCCAGCTACTAGAATTTGTTGCAATATGTTCTTGAATTTCCGTAACATGATATAGAAACCATTTTTTCTGTAAAAATAATTGAAGGTCATGGGGGTCATACACCATACCATACCGTTTCGAAACTTACTTCTTAAACCAGCCGAATCAAGTTGATCAGAAGTTGTCTTGGAGCAGGGGGAATGCGTTCCTAAGATTAATCAGCAATGAACGATATTTAAATGTCAGCACTAGACCCAGCATCCAATTTAAAAACCACAAGGAATTACTGATAGTTACCTTACTTTCAAATCTGTTACACAAACGTTTCTAGTCGACTTGCCTGTTACCGGTAAGAATAGAACAAATATATATGGGTATATGTTCAGCTCAAATGCTACAAGATGTGGAACCAGCTGCGGTAAACAATTACTAGTTAACCCTGAAATCTTCTCCTCAGGGGAGGATTAGTTTCCTTTTTTTCGTTCGATAACTTCTAACGACCACATCGGTATACTTCTGATGACAGAAAATAGAACGGTAAGGTTCAGAATAGACCTGTTCTATTTTAGACTAGTCATCAGCTCAACTCGATATTATACATCTCCTGTTCTACCATGATCAAATTATCCTGAGCAAAACTAGGTCTAGTTTGTGGGATCTCCGTTTCAACGGAAATCACCCGCGAAGCAATTGTGTTATTTGATAAGTGTTAATAAGTGCGAGATAAGGGATAGTGAGATCCAGTCAGCACACGGAATAAAATAAGTGATCACGTCAGAAATCTAATCTTGTTCACTATTCTATATGCTGACTTCATTTATATTTATCAGTAAATTTACCTCAAACTATTATGTCGCCAATCCTAGTGGTTCTTACATATATACATCACCCCTGTTCAAAGATCCTGTCATAACCAGTCCCATGAATCGAAGATGTCTAATCCAACTTTCTGCATGTCGTTAAGAAAAAATAACCCTTTCATCGTGCAGTAACCTGAAAAGCGGTAGCACTGTAACGTCCTTTGACTAGTTTCTGAGGAAACGTTTCAGGTGTTCACTGCTAAATAAGTGGTCGCAATGTAAAATCTGAGCCGGTGAACAACTTTTCCGGTTTACCTAAATTTATGGCTATCAACCGTCATGGCTATCAACCATGAGGATTGTGTTTGCAAGAAAATTAGGAGCAAACATGTTGCGAACGAACCACTTAGCGATCTGTTATAGAATCACGTTCATTTGCTTGATAACCAAAGGTAAACCATTTTAACTCCTCTTAGCGCTGAACTTATCAACCTGAAGGAATTAGAAATAACTCGTGTTACCTTGTTGTGTTTGCCTGAAAGTATTGTGGTATGTTATTTCTCGCACAATCAACTAAACCACGGTACATCCTACATACCATTTCCTGTTAGTTTGAGGGTGTCGTTGACTTGTAGCGTTCAACTCTGATCTAAATTTGACGTTATTCGTATATTCACTTGGTGATTTAAGAGACAATATAGTGTTCATAAGACTGAACGTTTATTTCGTTCCTCTGATTTTCCTAGTTGAGTTTTCAACAACTTAATCTTGTAGTAAGCAACTTATTTTCAGTTAACGTTTTCCGTTTAAACCGCACTGAATGGTTAGTGCGAATTTCGATGAAACTCGCTAAAGCTGTGCAGAAAATCAGTTTGTCTTGAATCTTAGTTGATAGCGTAATCTTATAATGTAGAGTTGCACATGAAGTAACTGATGATTGGTACAATATCCCAGGGGTGTAGGATAGTTTTTGTCATTGTTTCAGCTAATCGGAAACGCGTATCCGAAAGCCTAGGTGTCATCCGTAAAAGTTTTGTCACAACTGCTGCGTGATTTGATGCGCCGGACTGAAAGAAACCGGCAACGCCAATGAAATTTCGTATGTCTTTGCAGTTATACAAGTTATAACAGAGATACAAGTGTGCTCACGATCCATTTGACTAGGGTGGAAAAAACAAGCACTGCATGCGGCTCAGTAAAAAGCCTCTCTTACCAAACGAATTATTTTGGAAACTCTTTTTCTTCTTCGAAAAGTAAGTGATTTTTAATCCTGGTTTGATGGTGAGTGTCATCATTCACAGTTTACTAGACTTGGGACTTTCATACCTTCCAAATTTTTACATACTAGCGTGATTTTGTCCTCACGTCCTGATGTTAACAGTTTCTTAGCATACTTGAAAATCGGCCCGCGAACGTTGGAAGATAAACATTATAAACTAAACCTGCAAAAGCGTTCAGAGTCACAGTACTTGAAAGCTTAATTTAGTTTAGTTACAAATACAAAGTCAACTTCGTCGAACACAAGAGTGGAGTTTTAATAGTGATCCAATGATCCACATTATACAGCAGTTATTTTGAGGACAAAATCCATGAACGCTGGTACTTGGCAACCAAATAACAGTTCTATATTATCAAGAACCAGAATGTTAAGCACATTTAAAATAATAGTCCTAACTCGTTCTTCTGGACGAACTGATTTCGAACTGCATTGTTTACTTGTTTCAATCCAACATTTGCACGCATTTCTGTTCCGTTTCCGTCTATAAAACACTGTAACCATCCACCTGTTTCAAATGTACAGGAATCCTAGCAAAACGAACGGGTACAAGCCAAATGACTTTTAGGACGATTTTACAGAACAACGTTAAGAAACAATACTGATGATTATCTCGTCTATATATTGACAAGTTTTCTTTTCTCCAGGACGGAGCCTTTACTGTTATTTGGTATCCTCAAACTGTCCAAAGGCAAACAGCAACATCTACTTTGCCAGAGATTAACACCTTATGCATAAGATCTTTTGGCACAGAGGTTAACCGTGAACTGTTGAAAACTTCAGGCCATAAACAATCTTCACAATCACTTATATGTGACTAAACGGTCTCTTCGTGACGTTGAAATAAACGAACTAATTTAACGATTTTCTGTTTAGTTAGCGCAGTATTCATATGTTTATATACATTTATTCAGCTGATACTATGCAAAATTGGCAGCACAACGGTGGCACCGGATAGTTTAGATGAACAATGTAACGGGTAGGTGAATGTATTTATGCCGATGATTGCGAAGTTCCGAACCAATAATTGAAACAGACAGTTAGGATATGTGTAAAAGTACTTAGTGAAAGACAAGCTATATTGAGCCTGTGGTTCGTCATTAGACTGCGATATGCCAGGCATTTGTTTCTAGTTAGCGTTTGAATGTCAATAAAAGGCCAGTGAAACAATCAGAAAAGAGAGGAAGTAAAAATATGAAACATTGTTTGGATTGGGTTGTAAAATTATCTAACATTACGCAAGGTCATAGAAGTTTATATTATCCTTTGAGGTACAACGTTTACACTTAGTCAGAAACGCAATCTTATTAAACGTTCTTCCAAATCCGAAGTGTCAACAGCGTCTTAATGTTGCGGTACTTCCAACCCGATGTTAGACTCTGTCACGACGGCGCCATCAGAAAATTGCTTTAAACAATTTCTCATCGCATATGTTTGTGCCATCATTCTGAGTAGTTGAGCAACACGAGCATGTGGACAACTATGAAATAGTTTTGTATAGCTTCACATGCAGTTATTGACTAACAAATGTCTGCTGGAGTTCACGTGCGACATACACTCGCATGCTCTGTAGTTATATTTACTTTACCGTTGTGTTCAGCTTCAATGCAAACTAATATATTTCATATAAATATCATTTTTATTTCAATTGAGTTGAGAGTTGGGCGTTTGGAAGCATCATAAACCCCCTGAGAACCTAAAACTGTAACAACGAAGCTTTAGCGGACTACATATTATTTTGTCAGTGGTAACTGAGTGGATGGAATCGAAGAGCAAATAAAACAGAGATCGGGAACTCATAACTTACTGGGGTAAAACATTCAGAGACTGCCATCTGAACAGAAGATGGTATCAGAGCTGGCCTATACGTATGCATTGTTAAAGAAAAAGAACTGATAGAATTCTGTGGCGCAATTTACGCAGATCGTACGCAAATACACGCTCAGGTGGACGACAGTAATGACTGGGGTCAGTTAGTATCGAGCTGTAGGCAACAACTACCTGTCTGAGAAACATCACAGTTCACACTGTTTTCGCTACCGTTTTAATCACATGCACCGTCTACCGTCCAAACATCATTCGTCAAACGTTTGTATAGTCGAGTTTCTCTATACGTCGTGCGTTTTTGTAAATATCATGAATATGTTTTGAAAGTAACAGTTTATTTCATTTGGGTGACTAAGACCGACTTACACGATTTTTTAGTCGGTTAAACTACCACCGCCAACAGTAACATGACAAACTCAGCTTCTATGTAAATTTGAATGGGCACAACACAACAGATATGTGTTGTAAATCGTAATGGATTGTTTGAGTAATTGTAGCGGTATATGTAGTAAATTTTGAAATGTCAGCACTTGCTCATTCTATGGCGGATAGAGGTAGGAGTGGGAGTGCAAATACTAACTGTTTTTCCTCTGACATACAAGAATATCTAGCTTAAGTAGATAAATACCGATGAACAAGAGGCAGTCTCACTACTTTAGGTGTTTTATCTTGTATGATGGGTAGTCAAAACTTAACTGACATACATGATTCAAAACATTCGGATGCAACTACACTGATGGTGAGTCGATGTGGACAGCTGACTGCAAAATACAACCCTTATATATTCCGACCTGGGTTATGGTCTTACCTCCCGAGGCTTGGTTGCGGAACTCTTTTTGTTGAAGTGGCCTAACTAGAGGGTACATCACTAGACTAACCATACTCAACGGCCTGACCTCAAACTGAACTGTTGCATAAATACGCAGTTGGTTACAGTTTGAAATAAGTAACCCTATCCTAAGCGGGAGCTAGGATGCTAGATTTTGGTAAGTACAACGCCGGTTGAATTCAAGTGGAGTTTGGTGTCATTTATACACTGAACTAATTATAAGAGCTACTGCCTCTTCATTGCACAGCATTCATTAGCAAATATATGGCTTATATGAGGATTTCCTCATTACCCACGTAGTGAATTAACCGTTTTTATCAAATTAGCAGAAATGTTTTTTTATAACACCGAGCTAGAGAGGTTAGTAATCTCATGGATGAAGGAATTGGACGGAAGGGTTTCGAGTGTCGTGTCTACACAGATCCCGTATACAAATGAATACTTTAGAACGAAACCAATGAACCTGTCTTGCAGAAGTGTGTGACATGCGGTTTCAGTTCCTTGCAGTTTTGTGGGCATATGCCTCAGTGTTAATCGTCCAGGTGGCCGCTTCTGAGTTTAATCCGTCCTTCGAAGCATTACTTTTTATACAATATTGGTCATCTGTTGCCACTATAAATGACCTAGTGTCACATGTATAATGAAATGTAAAACCGGTACAGACAAACAAAGCAGTAGGTCTGGATACTTTATGGAAATGTTGGTGTATTCATCGGTGGGTTAACTAAGCTGACAGACTTGCTCCACCTGGTCAGCGAAAATATGGTTATCTATAACATACAGCTATTCCCAACAGACATTATTCAAAGTGAGTGTACGTATTTGTGTGTCCTTGCACTGCAAATCACTGAGAAAATAATACAGAAAGACAAAATTATTAGTCATATAATTTAATCAAGTAATGGAACATGCGTGGTTCGAACCATCGACATTAATCTGAAGGGTAACATACACTTCCTGTTTGACGAACTAATTATTCAATCACCACACGTGTGTTCTTATGTCTTATGTGTTGAGAAGAAATCAAGGCCCTTAAACCTACCCTCTGAAGTCTAGTCGATCATCACAAATCGTTCTTTGGTAGTCGTTCTGTTCAGTCAGATTCAGTACAACTTTGCGGAATGAACGATATTCGATGATTACCCGGTTCATAAGTAATATGAAGCAAACAAAGTAAGATGTTGTTTTTGTGAGGTTTACTGAGTGGATATTCACCACACATATAGCAGTGATTCGAAAATTAGGATCATATCATTTTCATAGCAGTTCTGAGCACGCTGTTGTTTAGTTACTCCTGTTTGTTCCGCTGTTTCGTCTGGATTGTACTTACTAATCACTTTCCTTAAAGTCAAGCGAACTGAGTATCTGGTTAAAATCCACAGTTAATTTGTATAAAGCTGCAAATTTGACACAATTTCGTCTTTCTTCCTATATTCAGAGATGTTTGCCTAATTACCAATAAGATGAGTCCCCGATGAAGATTCCGAAACAATGCCAGCGAAATACACAGTGGACTAAATTAGTTATTACTAATGGTTGCTAACATTTTCCGGTGTACACGACCTGATACCACACAGATTACAATTTCAGCTCAGTTGTAATGTTCTAATATCTACACTACTCACAGGGTTTGATAAACTCGTCAAGAGACTGAATGCCTGAAAAACGGAGTTTATCTAAATGAACTACAATGTGTTCAGCATAATAGGCAAAATAAATTTGGAACGTATGACAGCAGTCCAGGCTTTAGTTTTATGCTGAGGATTTTTATAAAACGTCAAAGAAAATTAAATCGGTTAGTTTTGCTTCATTCTTGATGGTGAATCGTCCACGGAAGTTATGGCCGAAATGTTGATGACGGGACCGTCTGAGTTACTTTTAATCTATAACAGCCAACTCATTGCGATGTTTCGTTGTTTAGGGAGAGTTGATTAGTCTTATTGATAGTCACTCAGTAACAGTCAGTTTGCACTCTCGGTTACCTTGGTTATTCTTGGTCGCATAATCAACTTGTGTGCAATAAGAACACAGAAGTAACGTCGAAAACATTTCCTTCCAGTGGGTAGTTAAATTTATAGGAATGTCATTTGATTAGATGGACTCTGTGGATTAGTACAGATGCCAGCGTTATGTACAGAGGATGTGCAGAAACTGAGTATGGCACATGAAACTTGACGGGATTTTATAAACGGTATCAAAAATTTTCACGTACATAGGTGACTACAGATCTCACCTTTCACCGTTTCAATGATTGGACAAATGAAGATGGTTTGCCAGGTATGCGTACCGAAAATGTGAAGAAACACGGAACAGGTCGTGAGCTTTTTTGTTTTTTGGCCATTAACCAAATTTTGTGTAAACTACCTTGACTTGTATTGTGGTTTTTAGCCTAAGGTTGGATTAGCCCTGAATATGTGTAATTTCGGAACAGGCGAATCTGTTTCTATCTTACATATGTCGCTATTCAGGCGATGTTTTAAGCCCTAACTAAAACAACAAGCACTATTATGTTTGTCTATCATCTTAGAGTATATTAATCCAAAGTAGTTATTCAAAAATGTGCAGACGTCACAGACTTGATTTCACCGGTTTCAGCAAGTCAATTTTGGCGTCACTATTTGGTATGTCGGCTAATTTATTGAGCCGGAAAGTAACAAAGCATAAGCAGACATATTATCTATATACTACTAGGTCACACGCAGTGAATCAGTGCATGAATTTCCTGTCTAGTTTTAGACGCGACATATAACTTAGAAAGTAATTTCAGAGAAAATCGACCTCGTATACGGTGGTCTTTGGTACAAGCTAATTTAAGCGGTCCTCTTAAAATATGAGACATCCGAGGAAACAATGCTGATCAACATCCTCTACTCTCAAGCAGACAATTCCCGATTTTCATAAATACACGCATTAAAAATGAGCTGGAACTTGTAGAAAATTTGGTGCTCAGTTTAGCAGCAGGACATTCCTCAACTACGAAATTGTCTGGGAGAGAAACTTGTTAGCAGACATGAGATGTGACAACCATGCAGCAACGAGAATCTTTGAATACCCAGCATGAATTCTGAATGAATTACCTTGGATAAGCTTCATATACTCAATTATTGTGTTCTAAAATAAGTGCTCTATCATTTCCACATTTCTGCTTACAAGTTGAAAAGTACAATCTATTAAATGTCTGAGCGTTCAGATAAGTTAAAAGTTCATTAACCGTTTGACAATAATAATATGGTTCAAATAACCGTTCTACAGATTCAAGTGTTCCCTCGTTTGTGCAGTCAAGTAAAAGGGTCGTTTGGTTACACAGACTCGAAAATGAATAGGCAGATGATATTCCATATAACAAACAAATCACAGAAAAGTTGTTAGTGAGTAAATATTCACTAATGCGGAAAATCCTAGCGATTCTAAAGAACCGATTATTGGCTGAGGGTGGTCAACCGTTCATTTTGTTCTGCGTGCGAGAGATTGAACTTGACTTCATTTTATTATCGTTTCTTACAAACGTTTGGACTTTTAAGAGCATTTACGTTAGAAGTCTGTCACAAGCTGACAACTCAGCAAAGTTGAAATTTTCAGTCTTACTAGTCTGGCGAACAGGATTAAAATTAAAATCTTCGGATGGATATCTTGCCTTTAAACATGTGAGAATAACTTAAATATAAGAAATATATAAGTTAAGAGGGTTGTTGTTAATCAACTCGAGTTCTGTTTGTCAATAAGGAACCGCACCATATCGGTGCAATTGTCTGTTATGGCGTTCAACTCATGTTAGGGATAACAACATAAGCAGTGTAAGGCATAATGAGCCTTATGTAAACAATGATCGTCGATCGTAAATATACACGCAAAATCACACTATACGCATAAGCTTAGGAAGTGTTCACAATCAAGTTCGTTAGAAGATAGAAGATTCACTGACAAAAGATCAATTTTGAAAGAGATGGTTGTTTGACTTTTGAATACGGAGACATTTTCCGGATCACGAAGGATGAGACACTGCTGTAAATTTTCTATGGTAAAATGAAAAGAACTGATTAATTAAAGTGTATTTTTTTAATCCTCTTTGTGTTTTCCACGCTTGCATTTGTTCTGAGTTCGATGAAGGTTCAACACTTGTATATTAACGATACCCTTAACAGACGACGTAGCTACGTTGTAATTTGTTCAACAGTGTTCAACCATTGAGAGCACTTTAAAAAAAACCACCTGGCCGCCGACAACGTTTTTTACGTAAGCTCGGTTATTTTTTGACTTTCTTCTTTCATCCCAGCATAGTAATTAAAACAGATGGTCAAGTACTGCTGAAATGAATGGCTGATATTCAGTCATTGCTGAGTTTAGGAGTGAGACTGTTGAATTGAAGCCATTGACAGATAAAACGTGATGTCTATTAAGCAGCAAAAATAATCCACACACTTTTTGACCGTTTAACACATCCTTTCATTTAAAGTCTTAAGCTTGGTTCAGTGCCATTAAGTTATAAAACCGATTTCTACTGCTTTATTCTTACTTTCTCATCAACAGTGTCTTGAAATGTATTAACCAATTATTTTGACCTGTAATCGTAAGAATATGACAGCAAGTCAAAAACCAAAATGTTTATAAAATTCATGCATCTATGAGTTGTGTGCTTCTAGAATGGCAGCAGTATTTCTTATCGCCGTCCCGTTGACCTACGTGTAAATGAGTGAAACTCTCGTCTTTGGGAAACTACTCTTTTGAGATACGATATCATAAAAAATGCGTTCAGTTCCCGTTTAGTCATAGTTTGGAAGCAACACCACAGTTGCAAGCCAAGCTTGAACAGGTTCGTTTAATTTGACGACAAATGTACCTTACGTTCAAATAGGGATCAGTGTGCACAACTATCAAGCATTAGTTTCACAGCCGTGTAATGTTTTTCACAAATTATGGACTATCCTGATGACTGATTCTGCAGAAAAATAATTTTATTTTGCACGAGACATCTGTAATTATATTTCCGAAATACTCGAGACTGCACCTGTCGTGCCAAGCTGTCTGGCCGGGGAGAGCACCGCATTATCCTGTAGGATAATGAGCCTAGAAAATGTCTACTGCATAATACTGTATTTACTAACGCCAAGTTGATGGCACAATTAACAATTTCAATTTTCGGTATTTTTAACGTCAATTCATAATGCAAATGAACTTTGGGAGAGCATGTTTCAGTTTAGTGATTTAAATATTCAACCTAAACAAAAGAAACAAATTTTGAAGGTATTCAAATTCGGCTATGCTTTTCAGTGTTATTTTGGTTCACATTTGTTGGCATATAACTTGCGTTTCAATGGCAGGCGGTTCCAAGCAACGCGGACAGTTTTCTTCTTGAGTTAAAAAGCAAGGGAGCTGTCGACTTCGGGTCGTGAATGAATTGGTTGTTACTGCGAAGTAGAGTGCTGTTCGTGCTTATTACATTTCTTATGTTGAAGGTTCCTTCGCGGTCAAAAAGCGTCAGTGACACTGTACAATTTACATATTCAGAATTAAGCCAGAACTGATTGTGTTACTACTCCGATGATTAGCATCGCGGTTTACAATTTACTGAAAGATTTACTAATCGATCGGGTCATTTTTTTGTAACCTGAATCAGAACGGTTATACATTATGAGCTGAAAGTGATTCTCCATACATTAAGTTCAGGAGAATTATCCGCATGTCAAACCACCATGAGTGAATCCTTTACAAGTGAGTAGAAAGTGGTTATTACTTTTGAACTTATCAGTAAACAGCAAGCGGTACTCCGTGAATCACAACCAAATTTCCGTTAAGTGGGTTGGATAGGATGTTTTTTTAAATAAAATGGTTCGATATTATCATGTTAGCTTACTTACATGCGGTTTAAAATTATCTTTATTCTTTCGGAAGGATGATCACAATATCTGAAATCCTTCGCGAACAGATTGAATGATGCTATACGATAGGTAAATAGAAGATTATGGAGAGTATTATGTTGATAATTGCCATGTCGTGACTTATTGTTTATGTCAACACGAGCCAAGGTTGAGGGACTGAGTGATGGCGGTTGCGTTTTTGCTACAGAATTCCACATAGTGTGTTCAGAGAGATATCTCTGACTGGAACTACATACAAAAATAAACTCGGTGCGTTTTAATATAACAGTCGATTACTACACCTATGGAGTGTTGCCTCCGGTCAATTCTCTTCAACCGACGCAAGTGTGTACACTCAACTTGCTCCGGAGGAAGCAGTCAAATAGCGTAGCATATGTGACGTCGACCATTCCAACCATTCTCTCACAAGAACCTACAGGAATATGTGATAAACTATCCCGCTGGTTGTCGCCTGGATGATTTACACCAGCCCTCCAACCGCGATCACTTCTTAATCTGCTCGTAAGATCGACCGTGTTACGTCATTTACGTAATTTTCGATGTATACAGTCCAATAACATCCGTTTTTCACCAGCCTTGTCATCGTTATTAACGCTGCCTGTTACTGACAACGAAATTTGACTGTAGACTGAAACGCGGCCAGTACTGTGTATTCCAGTTCTCAAGTTGGTCCTTACTTTTGTTCCGGCCGTTGGAAAAGTACAGTTATCTGAAACGTGGATTGCCCAGCACATTATATACTTACATTTATTGGCCAGTATCCCCACCGAATTAGTGAGAAATGCTGAAAAATATCAAGTATTGAATTGCGCTGCTGTTAATCGTTTGGTTCAACAGTCTCTGAGCAAACTAACTAGTCACTTCAGACTTCAATACGATAATTTCCAACAACAAAAAGACGTTTTTTTGCTTCAGAATTGAGTCATCCTATATATTTCTCCTGTACGAGTTCTACTATCTAGCTTGTGTTTGATTTTGCGCATGCTGAATGTATCCGTGAAATGAAACCAAAAACGTCATTTACTTTATAGTAAGTATCAAAACATACACGGCTTTCGTAATGTCTAAGGTATTGACAACTGCACAATGTTTAAGGCGCTCGTCACACAAACACGCCAGCTTGGAGCTGCCAGTAAAGACTACTAATTAGCCACCGATGAGTTTCAGTGGAGCCTAATTTGCGTTCATGTTCTCTTCATTTAAGTTAACCATAAATTCTACTTACACGTGTACATTTCGAATCTGCGAATGACATTCAGCCAAAAAAGCCGATGTTTTTGTGGGGCATAAAAAACCTTTGTAGTTTTTACCGTCACTATGAGTAGGGAGTAATGCAACGAACTGCACTTATTGTTCCAATAGATTTAAACAATTACTGTTTGTTGTTCACCCTTTAATTCAGTGCTTGCGTTGCCTTGAGAGATCCAGAATGCTTCTGGAACATGAATGAAAAATGCTGTGACCAAAATACCACCGGGTGAGTTACATGCACCAAACATTCGCTGTTATTTTGTTGTACTAAATTTAAAGCCCTGACCTGCATTAGGAATTTCTGGGATATTTTCAAAAATAGTTCATGGTGACTACAGACAGAAGGGTGAAATGAAATGTGAGACGTTTATCTAAAAGTTATCACTGCTACTGTAGTTATAGAGATCGCATATACGCCTTGAGACTGAGGACAACATATTGGCGTTGGTGGGGATATACGAATATGTAAGTATCTCTAAAAATAAGGTAAGTGAGGATTATTTTAAGTGACAGAGCCTCATTTCTTATTAATCAAAGGGGAAAATAGAATGGTAAAGCTTTATGGTGCAGTAACGTGTGGTTCAGTGTGATAGAATTAACTCATCTTTCGACTTATTGATCAGTTCCATTGGGTTCATTTGTTGGCACTAACGACAACAAGAGTTGCGGCTGGATTGTTTAATGATAGTCAGTCGCATCCATTTGTTCAATGATTATGAACGCACAACCTGTTGAAGTCTACATCAGGTGTTAGGGATGCTTACTTTTTATCTACTACACTTCGCAAGACTTGAAGATGCCACCACTTGTCAATATGAAGGGCAAGGTGGCTAGATGATTGAATGTCAAGAAGGAATCAACAAATTTTCTGTAAATTAAGCAAGGTTATTCGGCATCGTCTTCCGATATGAAACCTCTATACTATCCTACACTTAAATGAAGACGTCAGCAGTGACACGGACTGATAATGGTCATTGATACATGTGTTATTGCTATTTGCCTAAGCTGCATGTAAAATAAATGCATCACAGTAGTGAGGACAGTGAATTCTTAGAAGTTGGTTTCCGGATACTGTCCGACTTTACCTTGCTGTCAGGTTGTTTCACGGCAGTATGTGGACCACCTTTTGATGACTGATGGAACTGTGTTCCGTTATAGTATTTTTGCTTCTAACTCAAACTGTTGCTATGGTGGCATGCAAATAGTGATGTTGTTGCCTCAATGTGAACTAGTCTCTAGGCTTCAGGCAATTGCTCAATAATGTTACAAGCATAGTTGTGTGTACATCTACTTCTCATACAAATAATATTTGAAATCGACTTCGGCGGCGCTCTACAATATTACACGCTAGTGACTTTGAACAAAGTAAGCGTTACAGTTGACGATTTGCTGACTGTTTTCATTTATAGGTTAAAAATAATGTTTTTTCTGGGATGCTAGGTCCTATAATATTCACGCGTTACAACAAGCTTGGAGTGGTTTTCTCACGTGAGAAGCTATACAAATCAGGAATAAGCATAAAGAGTTTGCCTGAACTAGTGAGAATACAGTCCGATAAGGTGAAATGAAGAAAATTCCGTAGATCCCGCAAAAATAACGAGGAAACATTGGAATGGTTTGGCGATATTCAGTCTTGGAGGATCGTTTTATAAGAAGCAGGAAACCTGTTTAATGTTTTAATTGGCACACACCAAAAAACCTGTCGACAAGCTGTTGTAAAGGAATCAGTAACGTGATAGAATCAAGGAACATTACTGAAAGCATAATTGTAAGACGGCTATAGGTTCAGTAATTCGTAGAGTAATTTATCTAAGAGTTATGAGTTACACGAGTTTTAATGTCACCCGGTGTTTGGGGCTTACGAAGAACGTAAACCATCTCTGGATATTGAGTTGGGGTTAACGTTACCTGATTTACACTAAATTAATGCAGTAGGCTCGTTAGTTCATTTTTATAAACAAATTCTAGTTTTTATTAAAATTCTAGTACACGATCATATTTTTAGAATCTCAGGTACATATGCACCATAGAATGCTGGTAAGGAATCGTATCCTGCAGATCTCTGCGGTTTTTTGTTGTATGAGGCTTACCGTGAAGAGTCGGCATAAAAAATTTCAAACACTATAGGGTGCAAACAATTTGCGATTCAATGGACTAACGATTTCACATAAAGACACGAATATATTCAGCGCTATCGCATTGCCCGGCCATGTTAGACTAGCAGTGGGCAGAGTGAATGAAAAAAACAAAGAACCTCACCTTTTGTCGACATAGTGGTTTAGTAAACAAACTGAAACAGACTGTTCACTTGTTGGGCTATTTGTGGATGAATTTTGTAGGCATAGTGACTGCAAGTCAACCAAAAGCTGTACTTCTGGTGAGAACCGATCTTCTAGCCAGGTTGTACTGTTGTTCGTCCTATACCGGAAGAAATTCTCAGTCGATTCCTTATCTCAAGTGATTACACTGTACTTGTCTACAAATCATAATGATAAAGATTAACCGCCATAACTCTTGATGAGATTATTTCAAACTAAAAAAACATTAATTCCCTAATAGGCTTCAAACTTGGACGGGTGGGTTCCATTGATGAACGCAGCCTGGTGCTCGACGGTGTGTTAAGCACCGTTTACTAAGATGAAGCCAATAATCACAACGGATTTTTCTTTGGCATGCTATGTGTACAAATCAGTTGCAAAACCCAAAATAACAGCCACCTGGCCACACTTCACAAACCACAAACCTGGGAGGTGTACTCACAGTAATAGTGTGCATAACTATGCGGATTAGTGTCAGTTTCTAAGCAATTCCCAAATTAATTTGCATAATTTCCCCACTGTGTCGCTTTAAGTTACTGCCTGAAGTGAATGATTGATGAGAAATTGACCACCAAGCAGCTTGTCATTTAACAACCGAGCATTGTTTTCTTATTACTGTGATGAACGCCTTTGTTTTTATCTAGACTGAATAACCTGTTAACCGGAAAGCATCAGCGTTGCAGTGACAGCGCTTCATCATACCCTACCAGATCAACAACACGGATCTCAGCTTCTTTGGGAGATTTATCCTCTTCAATACTGAATTCCTATCCCAAACCACCCGAAGGTGAGTTTCATCCGAAAACGCTGTAGAATGGTATTTTTAGTCACTTCTTACTGTCAATCATTTCCGTTACAGATTTGTCAATCACGTTCACTAAAGATTTTCTTTTAGCCAGCTGAGCAGAAGATCAAGGCAAGTGCTACTGGGATCGTTTCCACTCAGCATTATATCGTCTACAGTTTATCTGATTCAGACATCACAAGATAATCCGCGGTGAGATTTCCACAATGCCTGTGGACTCTAGTCACGTAGTTTTTAACCACAAGGAGCTGATTACGGAAAAATATACTGAAAATGTTTGTGAATTTTCAGCAAGTTATGTCATGAGCATGTTTCGAAACATTCATTGAGAACGGCTGTAGTACTGGTTTCTGGCCTAACTGGATTCAAATCTGTTAACTTCCAATGCATCATTTAGGAAAATGTTTTCCAGTATTTAACAGATGTGTGTGAATTGTGTATTATTTGAAGTCTGAGATTTCGGAAAACTGTAATGAATAACAACCGCTGATATGTAATCAGCGCCTCATCGGTGGTTATGACAGACACATTCAACCCCAGTTCACTGATTTGATTCTGGTACTGCCGTATAGACTCAAAATGATAATTGTATTCAGGCAAGTAGTCAGGGAGTTGTATAATAAAAATATGGCTCTTCGCACATTTGATTTCAAAGAAGGAGTTCAGGGGTTTTACGGAAACCATGGAGGAGTCAGCTTGACCCAGTAATTACAAGGGTTTCTGCATCCATTATACTTCGTCGACCCATTGCACTTCGAGAGGTAAACATTAAAGGAGAACAGGCAGCGTTTCCTCTTATACGAGGATTTATCCAGCAAATTTTCAGTCTGCCAAATTCTGCAGCAACGTCATGTGTATAGTTGACCAACAGCTGCCATATTTCCTGTCTTCAGAGGTGTTTCCGAATCAGTAAATCGACCTACATTTTCAAAAAACACCTCAAAGCAGAAATCTACGAGAAAGTAACCGAACACACTCTCAGTGCTTAATTTATATAGTTGAGCCCAGGTTAGGGTTTATGACGAGCTATCTGACAGTTTCAGCACAAGGCTGTCCAATTCCACCATTTTTATTTAATTCTGTCATATGCTAACCAACAGAAGACTGTCTGCCGGCGTGATCTCGTAGCTCGTGAATGACAGACTGGTTTTGATTATGCTGACGACAATACGTTGCTGTTTGACACCTCCCAAGCAGCACAAACCACAACAGAAGCTATTTCGCCTCCCGCTAAATGCTTCGGAATGCGGTCTGCTGCCTAAAAGTTCGAAGTGCCTCCACAAAGTTGTTAAAGTAACGCGGAGGTAATGTTGAGTAATGAAGGTAGGGAAGTTGTTGTCCGGTTTGCATACTTCAGAAGCTGCATCGGCGACGACAGTGGACGTGTATGGCATCAAATAGGCGAATGCACCTCAATGACTAGAGCGATATTTACCAATCTGCAGTGTCTCTAGAGAGAGAGGGCCATTTCCTTGATGTTTAAAGGCAACGGGGCTGGTCTTATTACTTTTTGGCTGTGAAACCTAACCGCTCAGGATAGAAGGCGTGAATCATCTTCAGGTATCTGACCACGGATTTTCGATTTCGATTGCTCGCATTCGGAGACACCAACGCGCATGCAACGAAGAGGTTGGAAATTAGGTTTCTGGTGATGACCTCCAAGGGGGCGTTTTGTTCAGTCCTCACATTTGCACAGATTTATGCACCTAGACCTTATACTAATGGATGCCAATTAGTGGTCTGTCACGTCAAACACTTTTTTTTGTGCTGCGGCTGACTGTCCTAAGGTGCAAATTGGACAAATTCTGACCTAGTGTAGAGAAACGAAGTTATTCACTGGCCACTGTAGGATGGGTTCTTCTCGCGGAATGATGATCTCGTGATTCGCGTAGTCGGTGGCCAGTAACATTAGACGAGGTGGCGACTGGTCAGATTCATCGGCGTAAATGCCTTGGTTGTTTGATCTGGTTATATATGAAGTAAGCTCACTTACTGATGCGTGGTATTGAAATAATTAAAGATCTCTTGTTGATGACGCCTAACCTTCACTGAGAGCTCGGTTGTTTTTTGCAAGATGTGGGTAGCTTTATGTTGATTGAATGTATATAAACGTAGCTATTTTTGATAGTGGGGTCACTTCCCCTGTCTGTTTATTCTTCGCCTTGGCACGGGCTTGGTTTTTCTTCATAGTTGTATGGCAGCTAAACATCAGTAAGAACTACTGATAAATTGCTGTTTATGATGACGACGATGCAGATAGGATAATTAAGTCATACCTACAGTGAGACGAAAAATGAATGGCCAACATGGTTGCTTTCAGAAAACGTGGACCGTAATTTACTTCGCGGTCGCAGCAAGAATATGTACTGTCAAGGTGTTTCAGCACGGAACAGACTTCGGTCTAATGCCTCTTATTAAAGGAAGCTGGTTGAAAAATCAACGTGAATGAGAAAGATTTAATCAATCCTGAGTGATTTTCAATTCATACCAGTCAAATTAAAGAATTCATGTGAGCGACAGAAGAGTTGCTTGTTAACTCCAATTAACTGTCTATTTTCAACTTGAAAAGCTTCTCAACCTGAGGCCATCGGTGGCAATAAACATGTCAGTTACAAGTTCTCGTTTGAAAGCGATGAGGCAGTTTGAACACTGTTCGCGAACGAATGTGCTTGACGCTTCGAATATGCAGTCAGCTGTTTAATACGAAGTTAAAGAGGCAGTTTTCGAAACGAGCCCTGTAATCGGAGTTTGTATCTTGACATGCTAAACATCGGTTCTGAGATTCACATAATATTATTGCAAAAGCGGCGAGCAAACAAATGAAAACGATAAATGGATTTCTGTTAAAGTCACCTCGGCGGGAGCAAATTCGTATGGGGAAAGATATACCTAGATAACTTTGTGCCACTACTATATACATCGTGAACTTTCTTAGAAATCCCACTGGGGCATTCTATATTTCGGATCATTCGACGGATTCCTTGTAAGACAGTGAAACAAATATGTCAAGAATCCAGACAAAAATTTCCGAAATCTTAACTTGTCTACCTAGTTCAGATGGTAAGGTGTTTGCTACTGTTTTTATAACTGGTTCGAATCCAGCCAAAGTCCGAAATTTCTTCAATTAGACCTCTTCTCAGATAGATTTAACGAAGAATTAGTACATTCTGCTGTGCCGTTTGCTTATTTACTCCGATTTGTCACTTAGACGCCATCATGTTAAAGGAGTGTAGAATGCTGAAACGAGAATCTTTAAAAGTCCGCCTCAGAAAACTTCATACTTTGGTCAACGACCTGTGATTATTCACACTCTTGCAAATTTGAAAGTCATGTATGCATCATAGAATTTGTGAGTTTGAGGTCAGCATCGCGAGCTGGTTAGCGTCAGCCCTCAGTTACAACAAGCTATAGGCAGATCACAGACGTGTGCAGTAAGTCACAGTTTTGACGAAAATAGTTAGTTTATCACCAAATTGTATAAGTGAAGGACGAAAGGACGGGTTCCAGTGTTAACCTAGGATTCGTTTTTTGCTGCTTATTGGGTAAGTTCTGCGAACCCATACAAACGGGTCAGAGGTCCATCCAATCGATTGGTGATCATTGGATGTTAGCTTGTTGGCTGAACCACACATTCTTATTTATATTGTACTACTGAATTAGGTAATATTCCATCGATGAATCCAAACAATACAATTTTTAACTGACAATGGGTAAGGTTCCCATGTACCTAATTCACCGAATTTTTTTCGTTTTACTATAAGCCTCACAAAACTCAGAAGCCTATTTTGCAAACTATTTTCGTCATATATGGTCTATTTTAATGAAGTTTTGCAACCTACCAGTATATGGTTTGGTACAGAGTGGTTTGTTAAAACGTAGACCAAAGTATATCATGCATTGTTACCTAACGGACTTTACAACACACAACAACATGTGATCTCCAGATGCGCTACATACAAGAAGATAATCTCAATCACATCACAATGGCATCCAAGAATGCCACAGTAAAGTAGAAATGATGGATGAACTGAACATCTTCGGAAACTTGGTGCGAACCATAACACAGGGCACTCAACAGTTGGTGCGCCAGGAGCTGACAAACATTTTTACATGTATGTACATGTATGTACACAGACAATGAGCAGTCATGCAGTCAACCTATCACTACCATGGTGTGAAGGGTTCTCAGTTATGAGTTTATGGTGTTCGTTAGATAGTTGATACTATTTGAGTGTTTCGGTTATCCCTTTTGCATAAGTTTATTTCATTCTCTTGTCTTGAGCTTACTCTTAGACTAACTACTGACCTCCGTTTATTTCCGCGCACCTCATTGTAAGATCTATATTGTGTGCACCGTTAGTTCCTTATTCGATCAGTTTATAATCTGAACGTTGTTCGTTTGATTTTAATCCATTATAGCCCATTCGAACGTGACTGATTCTGTGTGCTATTCTCAACGCGGCCGATGACTCATTCTCATTTTACGCTTATTTAAATTGATGCATGTTAATTGCTGATGGCTTCTGTATCGTAACCGGCGGGATCGCTCGAAATATCTCTGTGGTGTACATCTTACTTAATTTTACTTAGATGTTCTAAATTTATCCGGAGATGTGAATGTTTTAGAAATAAAGACTTGGAAGTTTCCTGGGTGACAGACACCAACAATATAGCCGACAAGTTTGTGTGTTAACGTGTGCTTTACACCTAACGCTGAACACCACATATGTGTGTATTGTTTGTAAATAGAGAAACATTCCGATCAGTTTGCTGCAAAATGTAGTGCTGCTCTTGTGAGAACTTGCCAGAGAGCATTTCCCTACTTCGATCATAATTTGATCTCCGGCCCGTTTATATAAGGCAACTTATTTTAGTCACCGCTGCACTGTCCTCCCATTACAAATGACCAAAGTAACACATTTAAACTCTCAAACAATTTCCACTGAAAATAATGATCAGGTTGCCCGATATTCTTAACAGCATACGCAGTTATTGTCTGTGGAATCTAATCCATAATTTTGTGATGAGAAATTTTGAGGCAGGTCAAAATCTCTGGTTTCATCAAATCTACTGAGCGTCATGTTGAGGTGTTGATGAACAGTTGCAGATGTTATACATTTCAAGTTGAACGTTCATAAAAGTTAATCGTAGCCTTCGCGTTAAGGTAGGATATAACTCGAGTCAAGTTTTCCTTTCTCAATAGACTGGCCGGAAATCCTATCTGAATGCAAAACCGGTAACCACACATATAAGAATCCTACATTTCGAAGAATAGCTTCCAATATCACCTTGTCAAATGCCAAAGTCAGACACGGAAATATCCTATCCATGAGCGCGTTTTTAGAAAGTCATCTGAACACTCGCGGAAAGTGAGGTGTTCCATCTGGTGAGACGTAAAGCGAAGAAGAAACATTCGATCCACGTAGATTTGCAGACCCTGACAAGATCACTCCTTCTTAATTTATCCAGTTGTAAATTACAAGCAAATTGCAGTAAAGCATTACATTAGGATAAATCAAGTCCCTTCGTGAAAACTGAAACATCAAATCTGTAGCAGCTAACAATTACCACGTATTGTCAATTACTCCATGCTTTTGTTCAACACTTGCTTGTGTTTTCCTAACTATTGTGTACACGAATTCAAATTTAGATGAACCTACATCTTTCAAAAATCAACGATCTACAAAATCTGCAGCCTTTCATCTACCTCTGAGTTTCACGTGGTCTGCTTTGACCGTTATTGGAGCCACTTGTTTGGGAATCGGGTTAGGGTTTGTTTTTGCCTGGCTGTTCATCCGAACTCGATCCAGATGTTCAACGAAATCCTCAACTCGTCTAAACACTAATCATTTCGTTTCTGGCCCGCACGTTTACTTGGCTCGTGATGACCAACTCCATTTTGATCTCACAACCAATCAGGTGATGGCAGAACCCTTTGACCGTGTTTCAGCGCTCTCTTTTCCTGTTAATTCACCTTCGTCAATCAAAAATCTCTTGTCTTCACCGTCGAATCCCGTACCATCATTTATCGCGGATATGTCATCATCTCCACTTTCTACTGGTCAAGTGTACAAGCGCGGAGATAAAAATTTGGCCAGTATTTGTTTAAACAATGACCTCACCACAAATTTTGATGGTAAACAGTCCCGATCTCAAGAAACTAATCTGGAAAAAAATGTGTTTCATGTCAGCGTGCATTCCTAAGTGGGTGTTTTCAGTCATGAGCAATAAGCCTTTTCAATTATTTTTCGTCTTTTTTCAAAACGACACATCATAGTTGCTTTCAAAATTCACAGAGTACATACTACAAGGAGCATCTGTATTACTCATGTCATTATGTTGATTCATTTAGTTTCCGTTCACGGAAACACTTTCCTCCGTTCAGAACTGTCATCAGTCCTAGTTCGAATTTATCTGGTCTCTCTTTCCGGCACACTTGACGTAAATTTACTCACAGGCTTCTTAACAAGTTGGATTTTCAAAAGAACAGAGTTTTACTTCTCTTCAGTTACATGTACTCTACCCACGATGAATTCCTTCTTTATTTATTGTGTATTTTCAGCTTTATTTACTCTTTCGTGATTTCTCATTTTTGTTGAGGGTCAATATGACGACTTTGATATATAAGTTTGAATGTTCGAAAGTGTGTTTCATTGGTTCATCGACCGAACCTGTTTGAAACGGTGTTGTTTTTAGAAGCCTTTTAGTAGTAAGAATGCTCTTATTGTGAACTTTCACATGGACAAAAACAGCTGGAAGGTTTGATCTTGTTAGTCTTTGTAACATCGAATAGTAATGATTTTGGCATTCACTCCAATCATGGGTGCTATCCACGAGTTTGTCTGCACAGTGTTTATGATGAGTTTGTGTTCATCTCGTTTGCACTCAAAAGTACTCAACAATGCAATTATTCAGACTACCTTATCCTGACCAGCGTTATGGACAGAGTATCATAGCAACACAGTAGGGATGAATTACTTATGAGCTCGAGTGGGGACTAAACTGATCGTTCTTTTTAACTAGGTGAAACGAGCACGTTAAATACGGAAACACGAGTTAACTTTGGTATGCAAAGTGGAGGCTGATTGTAGTAGAACGCAGTACGTTCACGTGTACTGAGTACTCTACTTGGCATGTTACAAATCATTTCATAGTTGCTAATAGCGAAAGTACTAATCTGGACTGTGCAACTTTTAAGACCACATTCGAATTCCTGCAATTCAACTCAAAGGTTAAAGTAAGAAAGATGATTTCCGACGGGACTGCGATCTGGTGAGCATACTGGATGGGTAATTCAGTGAAGTTTATGGACTATTGCCAATCATTCGACCAAAGTTCCTGAAGAGTTGGTACTATTTCTGAAGTCATCCAAACCAAAAATTGCTCAGTGTGAATCCATAAGCAGGTTCTACTTGCTATCGCACTTCCATCAACCAGTTAATTTTTTTATATATATAAATTGAGTTTTCAAGAGATTCATTGTAAACTTGGGTGCGTAACTGTCGTGCACTTCAAAACGGTTTGTTCTACGCCTGGACGGAATTTTTTCACCACTAATGACTTCGAGAATCGGGATGTGCATCTTTTGTATATCTCCATTCCAGTAACTTTTCATACACCAATCATCCACACCGTGACCGATGGTCGGGTTTTGGTGCATACATCACAGAAAGTTTCAAACATCAAACTGAGGGGAACATGACAACTATTTCAACGACGCCGCGATTTATCGTCAAACGGGCATCGTGAACAGGAAGTGATGTGAGAAATGTCTTCCGAAGTTAACGAACTAGTGAACCTGCGCAAAGGGCTATCCGAAGATAACTACTTGGGCGCAACTCTCCATCGGTACTTGGCTAGCTCGTGACCTTGTTGGCATACGCTAAACGTTCGAGATAACTTGACGGAATGTTGTACTGATACGAGAAATTGGAGACTTCGCAATATCAATCTGAAGCACCAAAATGAACATGGAGTTTGGTGGTGTTTTAAGAATGTATCTTTTTGGCAGTTCATTTGAATATACGGTGACTGTATACTACTATGTTCTTTTGCTGTGCCTTCACGGCCGTAGTAATTGCAGAGATTCGACGAGCTCTTTAAGCTACATAATCAGGGTCACAAAGAACGGACATGTAACATTCTGCAGGAAGAATCGTGTTATGTATTCTTAATATATGAGCAGTTGACTGAATGAATTATTGCAGCTGAACAAGGAACTTTTGTTGGGTGTTTCTTCAACCCTACAAGTTCCTCAATTCAACTAAGAAGAACCCTAGACAGAATAATTTTCCTGTGAGACACTAGTGGTTTTCAGTGAGTTCGATTGTACAATCAGATTGCTGACCATACTTCATTCGCAACAATTGTTTCGCTCCCACACTGTGAAAAACGTTAAGTTCTTCTGTACATACGGTTTGACAGGTACTTTGGACAAACATTCACTCAAAACTGTCCATCAGCCGGTTCCAACATATAGGAACCACAGAGTCGTATTAGTTTAAATATCTATGTTGCAGACGAATTTCATCCTCAGTTTACAAATAAGGTTTAAACAATACATGACTCAGTTAGCTTACGTAAAATACTTAACACTAACTACTAACGGATAAAATATCTCTTACGACTTCCTTGCAGTTTTAGCATATATTTGAAAGGGCAGGTATATGTTGGCAGTCGATGGTTATGGATCTGTAAATCTTTAAACAATAAATGCTCTTTCGAAAGGGGCCGACTGCAAAGTCTATGGGAATGCGACAGCTGCGATCAATTGTGAGTGATGTTCAGTTTGGAATGCTCTTAAGCCAGAAATTATAATAACTCATTCGTGAAACCCGATTAACGAAACTAATCAGCATGGCTGTCCAGATAGGGTGTCCGCGTATAACAGGAAACTGCTCGCCAACCACAAATGCCATGCTGAATGTGAAACGGTCTCACAGGTTCATTATGGGAGTCACTCAGACTTTACAGTTTAAAAAATCAACAGAACAAAAAGTAGATTGATGAAGAATGCATTTGTTTGCAAAAGATTAGCTCTAGTGAGTGGTTTGATTTCAGAACTAATGTTGACGAACGTGTACTCGACACGTCTTCCATTATTATTCAGTAGATGTAGTAATAATTCCCATTGTTTTATATTGTGATTTGGTAACCAACACTACATCCAGATAAATCAGTCTTACTTGAGCCAAGTAAGACCACAATTAAACCAACGGTTTGCAGCCATTTTAAAGATATGCCTGCACACCCTCATATTGTGTTTATGAGAAAATTCGAGTAAACGGAAAACTGACAACAAACTAAGGAGGATGTTCGTGTCCCTGCCAAAAGCGGTCCACCATAGTTCAGGTCTTCGTCCAGACAGCTCAGCATCTTAAACACGTTCATATATATAAACATTTACAATTCACTAAGCTGACACCGGTTCACATAGATTTTATTTCCTACGCTAACCGCATGAACAAATTCTTGATAAACACTGTGATACCAGTGAGATCACAGATGTTTACTTTAGCACTATGAGCCCCATAAGAATGCAGCATCAATACAAGCGCGTAACCTGCGCGGTCTTACAAATGTCCAATCATCTAGCGCATTTTTTTTCTAAACAATCTACCAAACTCTATAAGAGATTTTTGTGATATAACGAAGAGCTGTGATTTTCAAGGGCGTTACGAGTGATTGGGTGAGCTACGCAAGACACTAGGACTGTACTGTACAAAACTAAATGACAACAGAATGGAAAACTTATACGAGGGCCTAAACATTACTTGACCTAATTATTTACAACGGTTGTTGTTTTCCTCTAAGTCCGGGCTTTGCAACCATTGTATATATAGTTAGAAGCCATTGTTATAATTCAAGTAGCTTCCTCACAAATGTATCCGCCTGAGTGAAATTGCTGTCACTCTTAAAAAGGAGTACAATGGTGTTTAACAAGTATGACTACACTTGGTGGCAAAAACGTTTGGAGGGTAGGTGAAAATTGATAGGACGAAGGTTCAGCCGTTATTCGGTAAATTACCACTCGGGTAAAGAAAATCTCCCGGGGAAAAGAAAGCAGGCCGCTATGCGGGGATATTTTTGCTTCAAATGAAAAACAATTGTCTCGTAGAGTGAGACGTATTCGACGAATTATGCAAGAAAACATTACGATGTAAGGGCCGCTGATCATCGATGCGTATGTCCTGTCACTCCCTAGAGGAATATAAACATTCATGTGACTTCTGCCCACAAAACTAGTCGTGGTAACTGCACAACGATTACACGTAATGATGGATCATCACACATAAGTGTTGGACCAGTTGGCGTTTGCAGTTGTTCGACACATGGATTGCAAGCCGGCTGATATTATCTCATCATCTTATGGTACAGATTGGAGACAAATAAATATTGTTGGAACTCAGGATTATTCAACTGCCTGATCAAAACTATTGCCACTGCTTCGCAGGGATAGACTAATTCGGTACCAAACCATCCAGATCAAATCCTGCTTAGAATATGTCGCTCTTAACTTATTCATTCCGGCTAAAGGATGTGTGATTAAAATCACTTTCGACCAGGAACAGCCTGACAACATTTCATTGTAAGTGCTACAAATGTGAATGAGGAATTTTGCAAAATCAGTTGAAATCAACTGATTAAAGATCGCAACCCGTTCAGTGAACTTGTTTACTTTCATAAAGCAAACACCTATGTTAGTCAAAAGAACGCGCGCAAGGCAAATTAAAGGCTGATACAAGAATGCGTGAATTATAATTTTTTAAATTCTGTCAGCAAGATTAAAGGTATCTCTGTATATTGCTTCATACATTTAGGCTGCAAAACTAAATTGAGACATTGAGTTCCCTTTATCCAGTTCATTAAGACGGCAAGAAGACACACTGCAAGGTGCAAGCATTTCGTTTATTCTCATCAGTCGATTACATAAAACGTTCGGCTATATAGGCTAAGGGCTTGGCGACAAAACATCGCATGGGAGCAATCAGGATTCACTGCCACGGTAAAGAAATTGATTGCGTCAGCACCTTTTGCCAACAAAGGACAGGTGCGTGACGCTTGATCAACAATGCCTTTGAGAATGCCAACAGCTTGGAGTTGCGATTACGCAATAGGACCATGAATGAAGTGACGGGGTCAACAAATTCATTGCAAAAAACAAGTGTCTATCCCCCAACCATAATCAGTGCCGAAGAAGCAGGTTTTTATCACCCTTCCTTACAAAGGGGACCACAATATCACCGATGTAAGTCGAAAGTTGAAGTCAGCCATTGATCGCGCATATCCCGCAGCGGAATTGCGCCTGCTGCTTTCCACCCACAAGATGAATCTCCTCTGCTCTGATCGATCTTTCTCAGAAAAATCTGCCTCTCATGTTACCTACCAGTTCACCTGCAGCTGCGGTGACTTATACATTGGCAGAACGGACCGAAACTTACGACAAAAGAAGGCGGAGCACATCCCCAAGTGGCTAGCGCAAACAATGACTCAACGCGGGTCAGTATGTCAACACTCGAGCAGAAATCCGGCGTCTTCGATCGCGAAACATCTAATCGCCGTAGGTCATGTGGTTGACCCCGTCACTTTGTTCATGATCCTATTGCGTAATCGCAACTCCAAGCTGTTGGCATTCTCAGAGGCATTGTTGATCAAGCGTCACGCACCTGTCCTTTGTTGGCAAAAGGTGCTGACGCAATCACTTTCTTTACCGTGGCAGTGAATCCTGATTGCTCCGATATGATGTTCGTTTATTTCATTGTTTTGTCGCTAAGCTTTTAACCTACATAAATGTATGTTTCATGAAATCGACTGACCGTGAGTGCCAATCACGATCCAGCCTAATTTTTACTTTTGACCGTTTCATTTAAGTCTTGTTTGGTTTTGTTTTCATGCTAGTCACAAGTTTACGACTGACGAGAGTGTGCGAAATGAATTCATATCGTAATTTGTGTCTTCTGACTATTCTATTCAAATGATAAGAATGAACGAAATAATTGCACCTTGCAATGCATGTCTTCTTGCCATCTTAATTCAAATCTAGTGAATTTTTTTAAATGTCCCTTATAATTATGTGTTTCACTGCACAACTGTATGACTTTCTGGCCCTGCAATACCTGTGATTGTCGAGATGGATTCATGCAGGAAGCGCAGAACCGGGCGTCGCTTGCAAACAAGGATTACAGTATAAATATTACGAAGTGTCAGATTTCAAAAATTACAAGCGGTCTACGACACCACTTTGACCCATACAAAACCTGCCTCGTCCATTGATGCTTACAAGCTGCTGACCTGCCACCATCTTATCACAATGCCACACAAGGATTCAAGGTCAGCCACACGACGGTTGGTCCGAATACACTGTGGTATGCAAAAACTCTTGCTGTCAACCATCACTGTTAGATTCCCTGCATTCAAGAAGATCCGTTTATTGTAATTTTATTGCCCTTGGATTGATTAGGTTTTCAGATTGACATACAAAAAGCACTTAATTGTCGTTTGCTTAGTAATTGAGATTTAATCGTACAGATCTGCTAGTTTGTGGTAATTAGTTTCAAGGATGTAGAGTAGCTTATCAGGCTTCAAACTGAGTTAAATGAAGTTTCATATTTAATTTTTTATTAGATAACTCTGAAGCCATTAATTATGACTCTCGTTAGTGATTTACTTATTGCATACTTAGTTTTCACTTGGTTCACCTCATTTTTTCATCTTCTATATAACCTCATTTAAGCCAGTTGGATGTCATTTTTAAAGTGTTTGATGACAAATCCAGCAACCACCTTGCAAGACTTCAAGTATGTATCTTTCTGAGGTAAGCGACTTCCATGGTGTTTTGGTTCCACTGAATAGCCAGCCGAGACTGAGCAGCGGCATCCCCGTTCGGTATCAGCAAAATATTGCAAACTAACTGAGTGTTGCTGCTTCTGTTATACTCGATAAATTGATGCAAACCTATTCGAAAGCACATTTACTAACAATAAACTAAATTTGACAAAGCCAAATAGTTCACTTTTGACTTTAGTCTGCAATATGCCGAATGTCTATTCGTCAGCTGTCGGCGGTACATTTTGTCAACTGCAAATCGACTGGGTCAGATTTTGTTCGCTCACCTAAAACAATGTTAGCAGCTTGATTACCCATCTAAACTTCACTACGTTCTGCCGTAAAATGACAACCACTCATCCTAGATGGCAACAAGAGTTCAACGCTAAGCGCCTTTCCGATTCGCTCAGCTTAACGCGTTACCCTTTGTCTATCATTCCAATATCTGCGATCAAGTGGCCGTTCAATTTAAATTGTGAGCAAGTGACATTCGTCGGGAAAGAAAACAATTATTCTATATTTCAGATTTCGTTTTTGTGAATTACTTGGCACCAAGCTTTCGAATTTCCGTTCCATAAACTATATCTGGGAGGGCTGGTGTGTTTGTGTGTTCAACTGACTTGCATTCCGTGGGAGTGGCACACACGGGTAAAACTTAAGGGTGTCTGGCATAAAAATGTCTGAGACTTGAAGAGACTAATCATATTAGATGATACTGAGGAGATGGCACGTGTATTGAGACTCTGTCCTATCATCTGTTTCCTTTGGAATCCATAACAAGCAAGAAAATGATGGAAAGTAACATTGTCGACGACGAGATATACATTATTTACTTAGCGTTAGTAGAAAGCAAACTTAAATATGATGGCATATTTAATTACAGTTTTACCTGGCTCATAAGCTTACTATTTGCCGATAATAATATGAACAGAGAAGTGTTTCTTACTTCTCTGTTCAAATTCGTGACGGGAAAAGGTTGCTTTGCAATAATAATACATTTTCAATTTTGTTTATTTCGCTTAAAGTTCTTCTATTTCTTACCAGTAAGTTACCTAATAAGCCGGCGATTACCGTTGGTCTGTTCAAAATTAGACGAATGAAACAACTCACTGTCATTTGGAAACTTTTCTCCATCTGAATTCTTGTGTACTTTAGGTTGCTTTTTGGCTGAGTGGCGGTTGGCAAGTCCTCAGTTCTGTTAAGAATTATTGAGCCCCCAAAGAATTACTGTCCAAAACACTTTCCTGTTATTTGCCGCACGGATCCAAGGTGGACCGTTCAGTTGCTTGCATTACCTGGCCCTTGTTAAAGAATATTTCCATGGTAAACGGATGAAGGACATACTCAAAACGGCTTGTCTGAACAATTTTTAGTGATGAAAGCACTTGTGGTTACCAACGGTTAACTAACAGACAAGTTAGAGTATCCTACTTGAGGATTAAAAAATTCGCCCGTTGTTTCAATGACCTCTCTGCTTAGTAGTTTGAGCTATTTTGCAGTAAGGTCAGTTATGCACAAATTTGTTCTTGTGTGCTATGTGATTTTTGACGAGTCTGCATTGTAATGAATACTTTAATACGAAAGTGTTTATCCTAGATAGATCAAGTTGGTACTATGATTTTATGTCTCAGGATGCAAATTTTTTCCTTCACGTTTACCCACATTTATGGTAATCTCTTCAATTTAGATGATTCAAGATTGTAAAACTACACTTATACTTCAGTGGAACGCAAGAGTTGGTGTCTGTGAAAACAACCGGTAATTTGACTATTTTGGTTGATTTACAACCTAACAGACGGCAAGTATCTAAATCGAATTTCGAATTCACGAAATTATAGTAAAACTGATTTTGAGTAAATAATTCTAACCAGCGGGTTGAAGTTGTAGTTGCGTTGAAACATTCCTGTTATTGATTCTTTAGAGTTCGTATGAAGGCTGGAGTGATGATCAACGTTAGAATCGATAAAATATCAATTCAATATTCTTTTCAACCTTACAGGTTTGCTGACTTCATAGAAATATGTATAAATGTCAAGCTGGGCAAACGGTAGATAAACAGTTTGATGAGTAGGCGCGAATATGTGTTAGATAAGATATTGCTTGAATGGTGCTTTATGAAAAATGCTTAAAACCCCGTATATAAAGCGATAAACTCTGAACTCATGGATGAGTAACTTACGTAAAAATAAGTATCACATCTTATTAGTAAATCTGATAGCCCCAATGTTTGGAGTGGTAAAATTTGATCAATAGCTCATGTACGGAAACTGATAGCTGCGAGTTATTAAACGACAGATAGCGACAGCTAAGTCCAACAAATTATAGGCAAGGATATTCCACCGAAAAGTGACAGAGAATCAACTTAAAGCTAGAGACAGAATGGAATCAGCTTGACATTTTGCAAACCACCTGGCATGGATTGAGTGGACACACTGAGGAATCCTACGGCGCAAAAGTTTAATATATGGATATCTGGCGTGTCACAAATATGCTTGTGCTCACTCAGGTTTGAATTATTTTGTGGTAATATAAATGCTTCCAAATCAACAAACTTCTCTCACTTTACAGGCCTAAGGCTGTTGTTTATTATGATGGATTAGCTTACCTGGACTATCGTGGTGAGGTTGAAATCTGAGACACGGAGTCATGTTCCCATTGTCCAAGCTGGAAGTGATCCGCTCATTCTGTGTGTTGTAATTAATCTCATAGTTGACCTCAATCTTTTGCACAAATTAGATTTTCTTATGCAACTAAAATATACGTACATATACCAATTTAGACTGAACTCAATGGAGAAATGTATCACCGGTAAACCGTCTCCCCCCATAAATTGAACTGAGTGTGGCACTTTCTTGAACTGTGTTTTTGTGCACTGGCTGTGTATGCACTCAGCCAGATTGTGAGTAATTCGTAGTTCTCGGTGTGTATCGTTTGAGTAAAGTTTTCTATACAAAACATAAAGAAAAAGTCTGTATATACCATGAAAGAACATACTATTGACAGATGATTATGGTGCAGATGGTGGATTGACTGATCCAAGATTTTTCATGAAAAATAAGTCAAATGAGTACACATGAACTCTCGAACGCACATATGGAAATCCACACAAATCTATGTCGCACTGGTCATTTGAAGGCACCGAATAAATTATCTCAAGTCATGCGGATACCGATGTGATGAGCATGGTATAAATATTTTTCATCGAAAAAGTCAACATTTCCCAAAATGATATTGCTCTGATTGGACGGTGGGGCTATGTATTGCAGCCTGATCTATTGTACCACACAAAACTGTCACCTTCCAATCAATTTCTTGCTATTTTTGTTATAAACTTTTGTCAAATCTGTACGGTACTCGTGAGAACACGTTTTTGGTCGAAGTCCAGTAATATGTGTATGAGTAGTGTTCGGCAGCGGCGATGCGATGAACGACGGGGAGCTAATGTCGGTTTGTAAGAATGTTCGGAATGCACGTATTCTTTTTGACTTACATCGCAGAAGGCCTACAGATGAATCATTACCATGAACCTTTGTTTGTCCGCATGTGTACACTCACATATATGAACTTTGCGGGCTGAACACTGAACCATTCTGTTCATTCTTTTGTCCAGAATCGTATATGACATGAATCGTTGCTGTGGGACTGACTTGTCAACTCCACATGTTCTAACAATGTTAAGTGCATCATCCGTAAACATTAGTCATTCGATCTTGATGTGTGTGTTTATGGCTTTGTGAAAAATAACAAATCAACCATTGCAAATAATTTATTTTCATATAAAGTTTGTAATATATTATTTGTTAAGATAGTAATATGAACGCATAATTTTTTAATAAGTGTGGTTATTAGGCTCCGTTTCAAAATCCAATGGAGTGCAAATCAGGCGTTGACTATACTTGACACGGTTCCTGAGTCAAACGAAGTATCTCATATTTCTATGATTACGCTGTGCTATTACAACCCCTGCACAATCTTCATTTCTACCTTGGGGCTGATATACCAGCTGATTAAATTTGATGTTTTGGAGGAGTTCTGAAACAAATATGTTTACATACGCATGTCATCTATGGAACCTGATTTTTGACTAACTAAAACTCAAGATTGTTGTATCAATGTGCATGACACACTTAGACAATGATAGGCTGTATCGTCACTATGCTAAATGTAGGAAATGAGCAATACCACTGCTGAGTTATACTCTAGTCCGTTTGATAATTTGTAAGTGAAAACAGCTTAATCGTGAAGGCCACAGGAGTGAAATCGATACAAAATCAACTTTACCCGTTTGTAATTGAGCATAAAAAAGCATTTTATTTCGAATATAAAAAATTTAGGGAATTTTTTTCCGTGGTGAAAAACGGCGTTTCACTACACTGGTATACTTCTGTTTTCCCGGTGATCTCGTTCAGAGCATTCTCAGCTTGTGAAAGAAGGAAAGACAGCATCAGTCGGCCAATTTCAAAAATATTTGAAGATGTCGTTATAGAAAAAACACCTTAGATGGTAAGAACTGTGCTTGAGTTACAAACCACAGCCACTAAGTATATTCCGAAAAGTATCATACACAACATGATGCAGTCACACAAAGTAAGTAAGTTGCATTTCATACATCATCGATACAGAAAGTACACGAAATAACGTCCGCGTTCTGAAATCCTTTTCAAGCAACCGAACCTTACTGTCTGTCAAATTTACTGCTGTCAGACGATTTCTCGTTGAGTTACAGTTTGAGACCCAACTACTTATAAGACTGATGCTAAAACGACTACATCAGCGACTGTGGACGCTGAAATGTGGATTATTTTTCAGTGAAGGCATGTGATCCCTTTGTAGAAAAGATTTGAAAATACGAGGATAGATTTGCCATAGCATAAATCGCGTTGTTGTTTTCCGGTTTCTCTGTAAGAAAGTATTTTACAAAAATTATAATCATGTAAGAGAAGAATTTTTAAAACTCACGAATAGCTGTTCACCGTTACGTACGAAAAAAAGGCACATAGAAGAAGAAATTGTTTTACGTAATTAGTAAAAGTTATCTCTAAAGTGTTCCCCAGATGCGGCTGCAAGGATTTTTTGATTCACTGCCATATGCTTAGAGAAAGCGGAACGGCAAGCGTTATATTACATACTAATGACAGATGTTAGAAGCTACCAGCAGAACTTTGAAAACCAGTAACACTTAGTCAGTTCAGGTACACTCAAAAAACTATCAGTAGAAGGCAACAGGCCTTTATCGGTTTCTAGTAAACACACTATCAAGGAACTTTGACTCAGTACAGATGGGCTTGAAAATCCGATTGCGAATACATCGTAAATGCATCTAATGTTTTAGATCTAGAGTGAAGACCGTGCAACAGCTTCTCAGACAGAAGAAATAGTACACCATACAGATCTTGAAATATCTAAGTGAACAGGTGAATGATCGCAACTACTCGCGAACATATAATTGTGCACAAAATTGATGCAACGTCTATGAAAAATGGATTTAACTTGGACGAAGTTCACAGTCACTTGGTTAAATGGCAGCTGGTTAACGATCAGTACATTTGATTTGCTTCGATAATTGCCGCTGTTTTTAAACAGCATGCACATATACCAATCTGAGTATAGTAATATATTCTTTAAATGCAATCAAATGTAAAGCTGAGGGTATTCATTTGAGGTTTGTTTATTTTGCAATGAATCTCCACCGTCAAATAAGTTTTGCACATTTCATTTGTTGCGTTGTCCAAGACAATTACGCTGCGGCAATCTGTCAACTATCTCTTCCAAGTCCATCAGCTTTGAGGTTGTCAAATAAATGCGAAGCATTCAAATCCGTCAACCAACTCAATTAAAGTTTCATTGATGCGAAGCTCAAGGCTTGAAAGCTTTCTAAAATTAGTTAGATTCATGCTGACATTTCAGATTCGCAGAAACTGCTTATGAAAGTAAAATGACTGTTTGTTCTGGTTTGATTCGCTCTAATCCCTTTTCCAAGGGTTCAGTGTTTTCGTGAATCACATGGTGTTAGGGTTGTCAAGTGTGAACTTCGCCATGCATGGTTTGATTGTCGACAATAGTTAAATCAGTGATTTCCCAAGTTGAAGAAAACTACTCGACCAACAATATTATTATATTAGAAAGTGAATAACTGCAAATCCTTTCGATACTGTTCGTTGAAGTAATGACAATAAGATGATTGAAAATCAGCCCTATTTATTAGTTTGTTTATTTTTGGTCTAATTGTGAAAAACCTAAAGCTGAATGCAGGCATTAAGGTGAGTGATATTGAAAATAGTTCAGTAGTGGAGGTTTGGCTGGGTAGTTGTAACAAACTGGTGGTGTTAAATGGTTTGTTTGGTTGTAGGTCATTAGAGGTTTAACTTTGACAAGAAATGATTGCCGTCAATTAACTGGTCCACAATAACACTTGAAACTGTTTTTAACCCTATTGGTTCACTAGTGAAGGTGATTTTGTTTTAATTATTCAGAACATTTTACGGTCAACCATTATGTAATGCTTAACAGGATTAAACAAATCATTGGTTAAAATGTTTGTCTATAAAAAAAGGTTTGTGGTTGTGCTGTGTCATGTTAACTAGACACAAAAAACAGACCTTCATCACCAATGTTTTTGCTGTTGTTAGGAACCTCGAAGAAAACTACGTGGTATACTGAAGAGTGATAAATGGATTGAGAATAACACAACGTTATGAGCGAGTTGTAATACTCTACGTTTCAACCACCTCTGGTGGCCTTCCTCAGAAGTGTTGTAATGGGAATCACACTCACGTTGTGTTATTCTCAATCCATTTATCAATAACGTGTTAAACACGACGCCCAAGATGTTTGACTTCATTCGTACAAAATTTGGTGCGGATATCTTTCATACTGAGGACTGTTTCAATAATCGAAAAAGATCGACTGCAACAAATCCAAAGCGGCTCTTTTCCTATCAGTTTTCAGCTAGTTTATCTCAACGTGTGCAATATCTCCATGACATGGGAGTAGCACACCTCGTTGAGCCTAGTGCACGTATGTAAACATCTACGAAAACGATTGAGTAGCCGTTAAAAAATACCCGAGAACATTTTGACATGTTCAAACAGTTAGGATATATTTGCCTCCTACTCAGTATCGTCAATTCTTTTCTTCTTTGAGTGACACCTAAATGGGTGGTTGCGACTGCAGTCGTGACCCATATGCCAATAATAGTTTATGCAGGTAGCTGACCAATTACCGTTACCCATAGGGCCTACTTGTTTAGGATTAATGGTAAAGAAGTGGGATGAAAGAAAGTGAAGTTAGTTGGCCTTAGGGGCACCGATGTTAGACGTCTGATACTAATATTGGTGAATTTTACGTTGGTCTCCATAGAAAGGAAGCAAACATTACGCAGCTACAGAAAATTAATGTATGTGAAGTTTAGCGAACATAATGGGAAACCTAAGTAGTAGACAGTAAACTTAATCAAGTCTTGCTGCACACACAACAGGTAAACTTCGGAATAGTAAAAGTTTCCACTGACAAGGAGTCATGATGAAAAGCCAAACATATCTTTACTTACCGGAATGATACTAAAGACAATTCAGCATCGTGAATGTGTGCATTATTGTTTCATATCTATCTATCCACATATGGTACTGTCAAGACAGATCTGTGCACAATTAATCTAACCCGCAGGACATGTAGATTATTTAGCGTTAGCTTTCCGTTCATCAAAACTACCCTCTAAAGAGGACACGGCTTCCTTTGGCTTGGGTATCCGAGCATCCAACACAATCAATGTAGGCAAAGTGTCTACTTACCTGGTTAACTAATTGAATGCATAAGGCGGACCACAATTCCAAGGAAATCAAAACGATGTCCTTCCCTAGCTACTTGGCTTACATGGTTTGTGACAGCGGACGGGGCTGGACTTTGTCCATGAAGGCTGACCTTCAGTGTTGCTTTACAATTCTAACAGAGCGGGCCCGGTTGCGTTCTGCTTCTCTTTATTTAGAAATGATGGGCTAGTACAATCACTACAGTGGGTCACATTCTTCACACATCTACCATTCAAAAAATCCACTTTGTGTCCATGCGAAATTTCTGTTGTCTCAGGAAATGTCTTCTATGCTCTATTTATTGGATATATTTCACATGTAAACCGAAAACCAATCACGTTTAGTTGTTTCCTGCGCTTTCACACCGATATCAGTAGGTTCATTTTTGTTAGGACTCATCAATAGTGCCACAATTGATTAAGCTAATCGTGATCTAACTGTGACGACCACTGTATCATCAATCTCGTATTAGGTATAACGGCGTTATTGAAGTTAAATGCTCAGGTGCATTAGCTTTCTACAAAATCTGTACATTTGTTTGGAACGGGGTAATTAAAAAGGCTTGTTTCACCGAGAAACCTACACTGAAGTGCAAATGGTGTTCTGTTTTCATCAACCAAATCTGGGCAATTTATTAGAGAATCTTCACTAAGAAGTAAACTCTGCCTCAGTGAAGTTCCAGTTAGTTCGGGCAAACAGACGAACAGAGGTTTTAATTATTCAGCTCTATATCAAAAAATTAAGAAAGACTACAAAATAACCTTGAATATCTAAGCAACCGAAGTCAAGCTCAGTATACTTATAACTCGCTACTTTAGACGGTAGACAGATGTGTGCGTCTTGCGTACAAGGTCAACTGTTTGTGTGGGTAAGATTGGGACCATATTTGTTACACATTCGTAATGCTACTGTTTGAAAAAATGGGTGTTCAGGTTGTTCTCTTTCACGGTGGATAATGCAGGTGAAGCGGCGATTTTTTGAATCGCTGGAACAATCACTTTAGCCTGTGTGGCTCGAAGGCAGGTCAGCTTCAAAACACTGCCGTACTTACTTTGAAAATCAAGCTATCTCCCTCATACCACTAGATGCTAGTATAGATTTTTCACTTGCCGCTGCTGTCGAAATGAAATGCCAACAGAATAATTAGTTACTTGTTTTACCAGATTTAGGAGCAACACTTAGCTTAGATCTATAGATGTACTTCGTAGATTACAGTCGTGTCACTCACGGTCAAAAACAGTCATCTAGCATGTCAGATCCCCTACACAGCCCCAGTCAGTTAATCCGAGAAAGTCATGAACCGCAAATTTCTGTCGTGGTTTAATCAGTTGTCACACTATTTGTTTCAGCTCCTTTTTCATAAGGCAGCAGGTATAGTACTATGGAAACGGTTTATCCAAACTCCAAAATGATGGATATATTAACTGCGGATCAATTCAGCGTTGCCCGAAGGTACGATACCATGACTGAAAAAAAAGAGTTTCAATGTTACATCTTTTGTTATTCGCCAGGTTTTTTGTTCTGTATTAGATAAGTCACAATGAAACTTGTAAACCTGCAAGTGCCACTTATATCAACCATTGACCGACTGTGATTTACTTATTGCTAATATACATCCATAAATTTATGTTCTTTCCCATGAATGACAAATGCTTGTTACAAATGGCTCGAGCTCTTCTCCCCATTACTTATGCAGGAGGTTTAAGATCGAGCACAAGTATTGAGGATGTTTAAAGTCCGTAATTCCGAATAGTGCACTGATAACCCTGAACTCGATCTGCTCACACTTCTATAAGTGGACGAAAATACATGTTCACAACCGCGATCCATCTTCACGACGACTTTAATAATCACCAATTCGATACACAAACCTATTAATGATACGAGTCTTACTCCATCGGCCGCTCTATCCCTCTTCTATTTAGCTACTTTCGAGATTGTATCATTCCCACGAAAATCATCATGTTTATAGCTGGCAAACCCCGTATACGTTGCACCCTTTACTGCTAGATTAGGCAGTGTTACAGCTGAAGCCAGTCTGAATGATTGACTTGACTGGGTCCTACGTAAAAATACTAAGTACACTTGATGGACGACATGAAATTCCAGAATTTGGAAACTCAAACCTTTTTTGTGCTTTGGTGCTTTGTAAGGCAGAGAATCGTCATGCAATCAAAGAAATCCATACCAAATTAACACTGCCGACTGTTACGTAGTGAACCTTATTTTCAGTAACGTTGTTTCTATAAAACCTGCCCTCATCATGATTAAGTCTTCTAACTAAAATAGTATTTATTTGAAAAAAAGTATTCTACAGATCATCCGGTGATAAGTGTTATGCTTTCTGTGTTATGGTGTCTTCGATGCCTGTCCTGCAACTTTACCAGCTTTCCAAGAGTATCCTTTAGTTTTCGATTGCCATTAGGGATTTATGTTTAATTCAGACAGCAGTAAAGAATATATTAGCGTTGTAATCGTCACCTTTAGGTCAGCTGGTGTAGCATCTGCGTACAAAATTATCCAACTCTCCAATATTAGTTAACGGTAACGTTAAAAATTAGGAATTCAGAACTTCGTCTCCAATTATCAAGGTCAGTATAGATCACATAGCCCCGATGTTTTGAGATGAAGTTCTGCGGTACCTGTCAGACAAAACGAAAGGATAAGGAGTTGTATTCTACCAAACACACCGGTTTATTTGACCAACAAAAGGGTTTAACAACGACAGTGTACCATAAAACGTAGGTGAATGGAAACGACCAACTATCATTGATATCGCATACACGTTTTATTCAAATATTAGATCCTTTCGTTAAACAGACCTCTTGCCAGGCAGCTGGAAGGAAAACAAGTTCAATCCATGCTGGATTCAGGTGCTGAATTAAGACAGCGGCAAAGTGAGACAACAACCAAGCGGAAATTCTAGCATGTCCAAGAGGAAACATTTTAAGCAGTCATTCATAGGTTCAAGGAAACGAAGATACATTACCTTTAACAGCTACCACACAGATGGTGGCATGCCGTGTGTACGCGAGAACAACACATGAGGATGGATTCCGTGTGTGTGGCTGTACGACTCACTGTGTTATAGTTCTGTATACTTCATATTGACCTGCTATGTGTTACTATTACTAACTAGAAAATTACTGTTGAGATCGTTTGGGTTTACACGTTGCTGGCATTATGCAATCCGCGGCCCTACCACACCTCTATGTGTGTTTGAACCAATGCACTTTTGCAATCCCTCCGTGCGTTTTAACCTGCGGTGTTGTGATCCCACAATCTCGCTGCAAGGTAGTCCTCTTTCAATTGCCATAAGATAAAACCGAGCAAACTGAACAGAACAGTTGAGTTTTTAGTCGCAACCGTAGGCAGCCAGTTAAACCAGATTTACGAATATAAGACTGGTCAACATTCTGGGCAGAAGAACATCATTATTTGATACAAAATGCTGATATTTATCGAGTGCAATCAGTTTCATCTGTGAAGACCACAGGTTCAAATCGTAATACACTCATTAGGTCTCGTCCATCGGTAAAGACGCTGGGTAGTGAAACAACGTTTCGGACGAAAGGTACATTGAACTGTACTTTAAACGTTTTCACTCATTCAACACCCACGGAGACTAACAAGTATCAAGCTGCCAGGAAAATAAAAAGGTTAACCACGTTCCAATCGATTATCTCTGCAGTGGTTCTTCTCTATTAACAAGATTTTTGTATGTACCATAATCGTTGTCGAAGTGATTTGGTATTCAACGGCAAACTGTGCATCAATTCTATATCGGAATATTTGTGAAACAACCTTTTCTGTTACAAATATGAAGAGAGTGAACAAGAGGCTAACCTTAAACGATTCACGCCTGGCAGATTTCGATGTCTGTCTAGTAGAGTTAACTGGAAACCAATTAAATGTACAAAAGTCCAGGCCTCAAAACACCCACAAGAAGATCAAAGTTTAGAACTAGTGTTACGAGCCAAGAACGTGAATGGCACAAGGGTTATATACTCAAAAAAGCAACACGTGGGTTAAGCGCTAACACAGGACAACAAGCAAAAACACCCATTTGCATACGGACCGTCACGGTTGTTACAGACGTTACTGCTCAGTTCTTTTACGTATCAAGAACCATTTTATGTCAGGCTGTTGTTTTTCCTACGGCTTCTCCGAAGTTAAAATACGTACTGTGGTCCCACTACTGAGTAACAGTCATGTGAGCAGTAGGTTGGGATCGCTCCTCCTCAGTACACTGCTCCCTCTGCAAAGATTGTCCCAGCTGCAGCAAAAGTCTTTCAGGTTCTCTTCCTTTTCTCGACAATCTGCATACCGGCTTCGGGGACCTCGATGCTTCTAGTGTGCATTCTTTTCTGCTCAGGGTGTCGTACCATTTAAAAAGTTGGCTTCTGTGTACTCGATGTTGACTTCTATCGTTCTTGATCAGATACACTGGACCGCGGTGATCCACTACCACATAAGGTCCTGGACACCGCCTGTCTCTGTATTCAACTTTCGAACCTATTTCGAACACCGCATTTCGATCCGACAAACTTACGGCTGACTGCTCCTTAGAAACGTCTTGTGCGTTCGTCAAGTTTTGGTTGGCCACTCCTCGAGTTTCTGCCAATTCACACATTCTCATCCGCCGGTCTCCCCATACACCAATCTCCTGATCGACTGGCAGGCGTGGCACGCGCCCGTACGTGAGCTCGAATGGCGATTTATTCGTTGTCCCTTGTGGTGAACAGCGGTGAGCCAACATAATCAATGATAACGTTTCCTCCTAGCTGCCTCCTTTCGCCACCACCCATTCTTCGATTGTGCGATTGTTTAGTTCCGTCAGTCCATTTGATTGAGAATGATACGTCGTTGTGCGAATTTTCCTGATTCTCAAACGCTCCAAGCAGTTCCGATACTCTTCACTTTCGAAGCAGGGACCTTGATCAGTCAATATGTTTCCACGATCTGCCACGATGTGTCCCATTATCGCCCTACACACAGTGTTTGCACGCTGATCGGGTATAGTGGCTGCCCCGATGCCAAAATACATGCTCTGGTCCCACTACTGAACAGATGCCGCGTGGGTAGTATGTTACCTCCACTCACCCTCACTACACTAGGTCGGCTGTTAAAAGGACAGTTTGAATAGTATAAACACTTTATATGCACAAAATGGGATGATGGTTCTTGAATACATAGGCTCTGACATGGTGCACTGAAATTTTGTTACGATTCAAGAAGAGGGCAAGCAGCAACATTGATGAAACAGTCACATTTTGCGTTACCAGATGAGGCCTGACAATCGAAAATGTTAGCTCTACTCCGGTATGTGTTGTCAAGTTGCCTGACTTCAAATCGACCGCTAAATCCAACTTGGTAAAAGGATCGACAAAACTAGTTCCAAACTGACACAAAGTTCCGCCAAAACAGGATGCGTCAAATCCACATTTATTTCCATAGATAACACTTGATTCAGTAGGCTGACATATCAGATGCCTAACTTGGGAGTGGGGATTAGAAGTGTTCTGTACAATACAAATGACTTTGCCGCAAACAAGGTACGAACAACAGCTAACATTAAGTGTTGTGAGACCAATGGATACGGATTGACTCCTTTGAAAGTCTGTTAAACAACTATTGTTTTCTGGGGAACAGTAGATGGAAAATGATTTTCAACTCTACCCGTTTAGAAGTTTCTTATAATTCCTTTCGGACAACCGACAACTATTTGAGGTAGTTCATTGTTCAAGATGTCACTAGTACAAAACCACCTTGTCCGATCTAACAGTTTGCACACCAGTCCTTTTTTGTGTAGCACTAACGCACAGAAAAGATCGGTTCGTTCTCTTAATTACGTTGACACCAGGAGAAACAGTCGGTTGATAGTTTCATTTCCAAAAGTGTATAAAGGTTTGATTGTAAACAGCTCACTAATCGAACACGAATGTTGATTGGATCTGATTGGATGTGGATGACGTCTTCATGGCGAAGCTTGAGAATGACCATTTAGAAGAAGCCACCCGTTGATTTAGCGTTTATAAACGATATGTGGATGAATCATATGTATAGTTAGTGAAAATGCTAACCCAACGGATATCTTAGCCATTTTCAACTCTGACCACACGAACGCGATATTTACACTAGAAGCTGAACGTAACGATTAGCTAATCTTCTTGGACGTACTCATCCGGCAACGTGCTGATGGATCGGTTCAACGTAAAATCTATAGGAAAGAAACCTGGAATGGGCAGCATATCCATTTCAGCAGCTTTGTTCCTCTAAGGCAAAAAAGGAATCTCATAAACTGTTTAACCACTGGAGCCAGGAGAATATGTACACAGGATACAGTCTCCGATGAACCATTGATTTTATGCGCACTTTTCTTACAAAATGGCTATCCAGAGCGTTTTGTAGACAAGACTATGCAGTATCGTCAGAAACAGGATAAGATGAACCGGGTGGAAAAGAAAGCAGTATTTATCTCATTACCATTCAAAGGGGATACGCTTGCCGAAACAATCATTAGGAGACTGGATACTGTTATCAACAGAACATTCTACGCTGTAAAATTACGCATTTGTTTCAACTCTACTCCAGGTTTGTGTTTGCGGCTAAAGGATAAAATACCCGTTTCTGCGGCTTCTTTTTGTATATACTCATTTACTTGTTCCTGTGGAACTAGTTACGTGGGTCGCACGATCAAACGTTTATCTGAACGTATCCGTGAGCACCATCCAGCCTGGATCAGCAGCGGAGTCACCAAGACAATTACGAGCGCATTTGTTTCACACCTCGTTGATACACATCATACTGTCAACCTGGACTCCTGTTTTCGTCCGATTTACCGAGTCAACGCCAGTCACTCAAAAGTTGTCGGATGCCGAATTTTAGCCATAGCCGAAGCGATTGGAATTCGATTAAGAAACCCACCTTTGTGCGCACAACAACGCTCTGTTCAGACGTTGAAGTTGCCATGGTCAACCACCCACATCACGACCGAGCAAACCGTCATGGTTTCAGTGACGTCATAATGGTCACGTAATCGGACCAAAACATTGTTTCCGTGTTTCGATGACGTGTATGACCTCACCTAGACTAGCTACTTGTTTTTGTCCGTTTCGCCCTGACAACTCTGTCTCATATAAATTGTTATGTAATTAGCCTAATGATGAATAACCGAAAACGAGCTTGTTCGCTACATTCATGTTTTCTAAGAGAATATCATTTAGTATATCTCCTATAAGAGAATAAACTCTCTGGTCTGTTCGGTATTTACCTTTCAAGTTTGACACGGAGGTCTCAGCTAAGGATTAACAAAGTGGACTGCCATTCACACCATCAATCTGGTGATAAGCCCTGGTTTGAAAAATGTGGCTTAAGTTAAATGTACACTGCAAAATTAGGAAACCGAACTGGTTGTCAGCTTTGAACTCGTTGTGATCTGAAAATGTGTACATTTAATGCGTCGGCCTAAAACACCATGAAAGATGCACCGAAACCTGCTTCAGAATAAATCATTTACTATCAGTTTTCTGTCTGCCTCATCCAATTTAGTGTACTGGTTGATTAACGCAACATGTCTACTCATAACTTCTTTTCTATCCAACTTTGATCCACTATCAGCAACTGAAGCAGTCTCATAACACCCATGTCACGATTGAGTAGCACATCTTCATTACGTCGCAAGAACTGTGCTTTCTGTCAAGTTGTCATTTTCACTGCACACCTTCTCGTGTATTTATTTCCATTGTCTTTTCCATTGTTCTTTTCACCGCGCTGAAGATTTTTTCCACTGTCATGCAGCATCCAGCAGGACAGAACTAATGATGTGATGATCCATTTTTTATAACTCATTTTCACTTATAGTATGTATCATGGGGCAGACCGCGAAGTCTCATAAGTGACTCCAAACGACTAGCATTGGAAACGAACCACAGATTTTATCTGAATCTTCACACATGGGCCGGAAGTTGACTGAATGTGGCATCGCACAGTGATGATCAGAGGTTTTTAAGTATTTAAAGTGGTCATTGCTGGTTTGCTGCCAAAGAAGGTCCAAGGACTGAAACAGACGTTTTTAATAACACAGGTTAGGATTGTACATTCTGCTTGCAGTCACCTTGGTAGTCGCCAAAATGGGCCGACGGTTTGTCTTAGGTATAGCTGTTGCAATCCTATGTACAGCCCGGATTGCTCTGATGAAGACTGTTTGATGGTTAGCGTAGGCAAAGTGTGTGACAAAAACGCAAATGACTGATTTACGGCAAACAGTGGAAATCCAGGCTGGATGACATTACCTGGTCTCGTTTGGCAACCATTTCGCCGCACAAGCAGATGATGAAAAACACGTGACCACCGATTGACCGCGAACAGGCTATAAGTGAGTTTGAAAATCCGAAAACGAACAAAATGAGTTGTTCTCATAGGTCATTCCTTAAAAGGTAGTGTGCCCGATTCACGACCGGACAAACTTATGTGTATATTATCAAGAGCATGTTACAGGACAGGAGATTATAAACCGGGAAACAGGGAACAACTGTGAATCAAAACCTATAACGGCATAGTACAATGACGTTATTCGATGTATTCTGATGGACGATCACGGGCAACAAGTCCTGACAATTCGAGTTACATGTGGAAAAGTTAACCCATCTTCAACGCTCTTCCCAAGTTCATGATAAGTCATACCGCCGATGCTCCCACTGAGTTCGATATAATTAGTTCGGAGGAATTCAAACTGCTGCAAACGATAAACTCACTCACTCGTTTTCGTGCGCTCTGGATTTATAGATTGTCTAGGCCTCACAAGGACAATACGTCACTGTAACCAGTTTTGCCGAGGTCTAACTCACCTCAACATGTGGTAGTAAAGTGGCTGGCT